>JASDQU011245532.1:11975-24466 GCA_032191745.1 Picea mariana | reverse complement strand
TTTGATATTTTGGTTTAGGGTGGCATTAGTTGTCAAGTTCATTGTATCGAATAGGTTGTAATTTTAACCTCAAAATAAAAATAAAAAGGGGTGTTACTAGCAATACTAATTTCGTATTCTAGGATCGATTTTAAGGTTTTTGTTCGCAATGGTACCAGTTGTCAAGATCACAGTTTCAAATGAGCTGTAATTTTAACCCCGAAAAAAAAGGGATGCTACTTGTAGCACCTCTTTTCATTTTGGGGGTCGATTTTAAGGATTTTGTTTGCAACAATAAGACCGTGATTTCAAGCAAATTATAATTTTAACCCCAAAATAAAATAAAAAAGGGACTGATTCTAGGAGCATCACTTCTAGATTTAAGAGTTGATTTTTAGGTTTTTAATTGCAACTTTACAAGGATTTAAGACCATGGTAGCAAGAGGTTGTAATTTTAATCTCGTTAAAAAAAAGTGATTTTAGTAGCACCGATTTTTTATTCACGAGTTGATTTTGATGTTTTTGACAGAAAAATATAAGTTTTTAGAAATAGAATTCTTGTTTTGAGGCGATAATTCTAATGAAGTAAGTAACTATGTTGTAATCTACAAATAACATTTGACCATTCTCAATGCCAACAATTTTAGTAATTATGAATAATAAAACTTCATAATACACAAGATTTTATTCTAAAATTTTATATATATATATATTATAGTGTTGGAAACATAATATGTTAGAATTACTCAAAAAAAATATTAAACAAACCATCATCAAAAGTTCAAGTTCAAGAGACCTCTTGGAAGACTAAGATAGTTGGTGTGTGCAACCGTTAGGGTTTCCATCTCCTACAACATTTCTCGGATTCATCATCGTTGCAGTCAATCCCTAGTGTATTCATGGACTGTGTTTGAATATGTCCGCTCATAATGGAGAAGGGAAGGTTGCAAAACAAAAATGGATTCTTCTGCCAACAACTGTGTTCGTAAGCTTCAAAGGCGGAAAATGAGAAGCTTGATTGACACATAGAAGGCAACTTTTAGAAGATATTTTGGGTCGCAAGCAAGAGTTTTGTGTGTCCGAACAAGGAGTCTGCATTCTTCTCTCATTCTCAGAGTCGCAAGAAAACACCATAGCTGCGCCACTCTTAATGGCTCGATGGAGTGTTGTGTCTCATGGTTATTATCGCAGTGTTACAACAGAATATGAAGCATTATCTCCTACACAGAAGATGCAACCTTGGTGTGGATGCCTTGGTTAAACATTGAAGGAGTAACATAAATAAACTTTTATTGTGACCCCATTCATTTCAGGTGTGAATTTTTCCAGAAATTAATGAATGCGGCATTGGTGCACTGACAAAGTGACGTTGCTTGTGCATTGTGAGAGCAATGATGAGTTTGTGAAGATATATACATTTGTTCATTGCATAACAAAGAATTTTTTATGGTCACTAAAATATGCACCGTTATTGTTGGTGACCTGTGGCGACCTGAACTTGGTAATCAGCACAGAGGGTCTTAACATTTGATCGTTCCTATGTTCACCAATCTACTTGTTGGTTATGTGAACGGATCTAGAGTTCTTTATTTTGAATAGGCATTTTGAAGAACCCCGAGAAGGCTTAACATCAGTGTGTTTTGTTTTGTTGTTGTCAAGTCATTTCCTAAAGAAATGGAAGTGTAATGTGGCCATTGAAGAGCACCAATCCAAAGAGTTAAAGACCATATTCCCAAAATGTCATAGCGAACAACGAGCACATCCCTCACGAGATCATAACAAAGGGACCCAAATCTCTCGGAATAGTTTTACAGAAGTGATTTGTGGTCTTGTATGGTTCCTTAAAGGGTTTCTTAGCTTTAGGTTGACCATATCTTCATTAAGATTTGGTTTGTCCAATCATTGTATGCAAAAAGAATTGAAAATTATCCAGTTTATTCCAGTGCTCAATAAGAAATTGGTGGTTCTTTGAAGGATAAGAGACGACACATATGATGCATTCAATTCTGAAGATCAATTCAAATCTGAAACCAAGGTATACTTGCAAATATTTTTTTTGTAATTTTACTTGTGTTTTTCGATAAACATGTGCATTTTTTATAGAAGTTGACACCCTCAATTTGTCGAGTTTCCATTGTTGAATTTGATTGTTAAAGGGTGGAGTTGCAAGAAACCCTTGAGGTCTAAGTCAATGTCTGAATGGATCGAGTTAAAGAATTATTAGAGTTACTAAACACTCTAGTACTCTCTTATGTGGACAATACAGTCACAACTAACAAAGCAACTCTGCAATCTATTCTAACTTGTTTGCAAGTTTCGCAAGTCAAAGTAGCATTGCTTCAAACTCAAACTTGACTTCTTCATGATGCACTTGAATGAAAAAATCTTAGACATTCTGAATTAGTCCTTGTTCAGAACAACCCTCTTTTCGAAGAAGATGATGATGATGATGATCTAGATCAACAACCATTACAGAAACAACTCAGTGAGCCAGCTTCAAATATAAATGCAAATGAAGTTCAATTTTCTCTTTCCAAGCCAATCATCAAACCTTGGGAAGAAATTAGAAACAACAAGCATAGAAAATGTATTGGATTTGAAAAATAAGTGATATTTCATATTTCTGATTATACCAAACCGATCCAATTCCCGAGTGTTGGATTGCTTCAAAAGGGTTCATATTCACATGTTCCAGTTCAAGAGCAGATTCTGAAATGTCAACATTGTCAACAAGTTGGTCACATGGAAGATCAATGTTTTGATCTTCATCCCTATGAGCGTTGTGGAAAACACAATCATCCTTCATACAGATGTTCCAAATGCAAAAAAAAAACTGCAAGAGTAAAAAACCACTATGGATGGATGACTTCTTGGAAATGGCCATCAATAGTCAAGAACATATATCAGTCATATCAACGAATTCATTCTCTTGTATTGACACATATTGCAGAGGAAATATTTTTATCTTCTCACCTTGTACCTAACAAAGGGGATAATATCAATGATTGACAATCAGACTTCAAGTTTCAAAGTCCTATCAATCGAGTAGTAACAAGAAAGCATAACAAACGAGTGTGATTTACCACTAGATTGGTTTGTAGTTTTCCTTAAACCACCACTTAGTAGAATACTTTTAGCTTATGCTAGACAATGGTTTGTGGTTTTCCTTAAACCTCCATTTAGTAGAAGATATAAACTTCTTCTAGAGAACAATTTATGGTCATCTTTAAACCAACATTCAAGAGCACTTTCAATTAGAAAAAGACGTCAGCTTCCAACTTCTAGCTAACTTAGGAAATGTTTCAAGAACCAATGACCATTAAAGCCAAGTTCTAGGGTTCTATATTTGTGCATTCCAACATTTAGTATTTGTTCACATATGATAATGGAGTTATGTTTTCATTAGGAATGGTAATGTTTAAATAAAGTAACAAGTAACATTTTCATTTTTTTTAAATAAAACAAGAATTCATATAATCTTCCTATATGATCTACGATTTTGGGTCAGCTGAGGGCACACATATGGCCACGGGATTATAATATTGGGTGTTAGGTAAGCGGCCCCTCTTCCTCTTCCCTCCCTTTCCTTCCCTTCCCCTTTCCACCTTCCTCCCCCTCTCCGATCCTCCAGTTTCTTCTGGGCCCATTCCCCTTCCCCATCCCTTTTTCTGTCAATCTGAAAGGGGCACTGCAGGTACTCAACAAATCATTGATCTGAAACCCCTTACTCCCTCTGTTGGTCTCCTTTTTCGGGTGTGATAATTTCTTTTGTGGAGGTTTTCTACATCTCTCGCGGTCCTGGTCAGTTAAAATGGTGAACTATGATGACTTAGTCAATTATTCCCCAAATCCTTCTGATTATTTTCCTTGGACCACACCACCTAGTAGTTCCCCCTTGCACCTCGTCAGCTCAAACAATGTTGATCCTGTCCCGGTGCACATTTCCTTGAGCGACATCTCCCCCCACCTTCTGGGCACTACTCTCCTTCTTCCAGACCTTTCCCACCTTCTGGGCACTACTCTCCTTCTTCCAGTCCTTTCCCCCCTCCCATAATATGTTCAGAGGTGGTTTCTTCTCTTGTTTCTTAGTTTCCTACTCACCAATCCCCCAAATACTGACCATGTCAGCTAGACAGCCCTTTTTTCCACCGCAGCTAGATTTCTTCCCCGACCCACACTGGAACAACCCCACTTCGGTTCTGGACCCTTGGGTTCCTCCCCCACTCCCGGAGTCAAATCCCTTATTAAATATCCCCACCTTGGACCCCTCTCCTGTGGGTATATAGTTCCTGGATCAAGGTTTCCCCTCTTCTTTTTTTCACCCAAATCTGGAGCAGGACATACCCCGTTTTCTTGGCATACAACAGGAAGTTGGGATTATAGCCTCTAGTTTGGACCCTTCAAATCTTAATGGCTAGGATAGTATCTTGAGGGACTCCTTTGGCGTTCTTGGTACCCCTGTAGAAGACATTTCTTCTCCACCTAGTCTTGGTCACATGAAGCGTAGAAGGAACAAGTGTATACCAGTCACAACAATAGAATCAAATATTGTACTTGGCCAAGATATTACTATGGCGGAAGCCACAGACATGTCTGAAAAAATCCTTGTGGGAAAGTCCAACGGCCAACATTTCAACTTCAAAACCCTACAATCTTGGGTCTCTGATACTTGGCGGGGATCACCCCCACAACTCAGTCGTTTATCAAAAGAGTGGTTTATGCTCAAATTTGCAAACCACAACCATGCTGAAAAATCCCTTCTTACTGGTTGGAGTATTAATTCTACCCTGGTACTTCTGGAAAAATGGGAACCCACCTTTGACACAGCCACTAAAATATTGGATACCATCCCCATTTGGGTCCACCTACCAGGTCTCCCTCCACAATATTGGTCGACAAAATGCTTCCAAGTGATTGGAAATGAACTAGGGTCATTCATAAAGGCAAGTATGTCCTTCAAGGAAACATGAGAGATGGTTGTTTCCGAATTCGTTTTCTCAATATTAGGAATGGACTACAAAAACAATTCAAGATGATAGATGGTGGTTGCACACACACTCAGCAGTTGGATTACGGAGGGATCCCCTTCTGTTGTAGATGTTGCCATGAACATGGGAACATTTTGAGGGATTGTAACCAAACTTTTCATGGTAAAAAATCAAACTCTCCTCCTACTCTGAATCAATTACGCCCCGGACCATTGGGCGTCCACAGTACCAGTTCTTTACATTCTACAATGGATCACTCCCATCACTCAGGAAAGAAAAATTTAACTCCAGAGAGTAGACAGCCTACCTCTTCCACTAAAGCACATCTACAGGCTCCCTCCCAAAATGAAGTCACTAAAACGGTTGTCCCCCTCACTGGTCAACAATCGCTCTTTCCTCTCCATACACTCATGGGTAAGCATATTTCTTATCATGTCCCTTTTCCTATCAACATTATTATTCACTCTTTTTATTTTTTGAAGATGGGACCCCCCCTCTGTACAAAACCTTCCCTTCCCCATCCTCTCATCCTCCTGGGACCCTCCTGCTCTTTCCTCCTTCCTTCTCCCCACCCCTACCCCATCCACTCTTGGCCTCACTACACCTTCTGATATCCCCTCACTCTCATCTTCTAATGACCCCTCCTCGACTGGCTCTAAGGACTCAACCATTAGTTTTAGCCTCAGAAATCACAACATTTTGGTTCTAAGGCCAGAAGGGTCTGGGATAGGCACAAACCTGGGCATACATAAAATAAAAAAAGGTCAAGGTTGATCCTCCCATCTCTCTAAAGCACAAAATCGTGCACTAATTAACATCGCTTCTGGTAGACAACGTTCAATTTTTGGGGCCCTTAGAGCAACACAAGCCTCGGTAGGGGTTTCCCCATGAAATTCCTCTCTTATAATTGCAAGGGTTTGGCTAGTCCCCAAAACAAAATTTCACTAAAAAGGCTAATTACACATCATCACTATAATTCTATTGCAAGAAATGATGTATTTGGAAGCCTTAGTGACGAAATCACTTGAATCCCTCTTTCCTTCCTGGAATTTTATCGGGATAGATGTAATTGGTCATTCGGGAGGACTAGCCACCGGATGGTGCAAAAAATCAGTCGAGTTGCAAAACACATGGGCTTTGGAATCCTTCCTAGGGGTAGATCTCTTTCTATAGGGATTGGGGTTGGAACTCAGGGTTCTAAATGTGTCTAAGCCTTGGGCCTTATTCTGAACGAGCCACTTTTTGGGAATCACTCTTCAAGAAGGACCTTTTGAAATAAAAAAATATGATTCTAGGTGGAGACCTAAATCTCTCCTTTGGGATTGTAGAAGTCTGGGGAACTTCGGCCCAACCAAACCCCCAATATGACCTATTTTCCCATATTTTCACCAAAGTGGAAATTATCGATATGCCACCCATCAAGCTCCTCCCCACCTGGCGGAATATGAGGATTGGCGATGCCAGGGTGGAAAAAATATTAGATCTCTTTCTGGTCCACGAATCCCTCTTTGATTACCCTCTCCATTTCAAAGAATGGATCGGTAGTGGAGGAGAATCAAACCACTATCTGATCTGGCTTGAACTTGATTTTGGCCCAAAGAAATTAGCCAGTCCTTTCAAGTTCAACGGAACTTGGCTAGAGGATGAACACTTCCAAAACTTGGTAAAGGAAAATTGGATGGCCTTTGATCCAGCAGTGGACACCCCAGTAGCATTTCAGTTTGTGGAAAATCGTAAGCATATAAAGCAGTTGAATTTACCTTTGGCTACTGAAAAGTGTACCAGAGAAGACGTAGAACTAAGACAACATGAAGCCCAACTTGATCACATTTCCAAACTAGAGGATGGAGTTTATTACTCACAAGAGACCAAAGAATATTTAAGATCCATGGAAACACGATGTAAAAATCCACTAGATGATAAAAGAAGTCGAATGGTGTCTCAAGAGTAGAGCTATTTGGTTGGAAAAGGGAGATAAAAACACAAAAAAAATTCATGCCTTTGAAAAAGGAAGGAAGGCCATAAATACTATTTGGAAACTACAAGGCCAAGGGGACTCTCCAGTCACCTCTTTTCAGGATCTAGCTCAATTAGGGATCACACACTTCCAAACTCTTTTTAAGGCTGGTCCAAGAGAAAACATCACAGACATTATAAAATTGGAACTTTACTTCCCCACATTTGTGGATGAGGATGGAAGTAGAGATCTTTGCATAAATCATTGAAGAAGAACTAAAAGAAACAATCCATAGCTTCCAAAAGGATAAAATCCCAGGTTCGGATGGGTGGACTATTGAATTTTATGTGGCATTCTTTGATCTAATTGGAGCAGACATTCTACATGTTGTAGAGGAATCTAGAAGGAATGGGCATCTGTATGAACCTATAAATTTTACCTTCATTGCTCTCATACCCAAAAAATATGAACCTCAATCCTTTGATGAATTCCGACCCATATCCCTCTGCAACTTCCTCTACAAAATCATAGCCAAAATTATAGCGAGGAGACTAAATCCCATCCTCTCAAACACAATCTCAAAAGAACAATTTGGTTTCCTACAAGGTCACAAAATACATGAAGTTATTTGTGTAGCACAAGAAGGACTTCATAGCCTAAAAGCCTCCAAATTGCGAGGAGCCATACTAAAAATTGACCTGTCAAACGATTTTGATAGAGTAAATTGGTCCTACATCAGACTTGTTCTCAAAAATTTGGGATTTGAAGTTCCCTTTATCAAATGGATTATGGCATGTTTAACTTCAGTCTCCTTTGCTATTTCAATAAAGGGAAGTCTCTCATTTCTTCCACTCAGAGTGTGGTTTGAGATAAGGCTACCCACTCTCACCTATTTTATTCCTTCTAGTAGTTGAGTGTCTCAGCCAAGCAATAGACCACGAGGCCCACTCGGGGAATTTCCATGGTATTTTGATCCCCCTAGGCCACAAAATCACCACCTTCTTTTTGTGGATGATATTCTATTATTCCGTAGCAGTTGACATCGGGATGCAAAGAAACTAGCTGAAATTTTAAACATGTTCCATCTAGCCACAGGTATGATCATCGATGTATAGAAATCAACAATTTATTTTTATCGTATGGAAGAGGAGGTAGAAGTATAATTTAAAATTGCTTTCCCCTATAGGAATCTGGACTTTTAGGATGGAATATAATACCTTGGTTTTCATTTAAAACCAAATGATTATCAGAAATAATTCTGGCGTTGGCTTCTAGCCAAACTAGAAAACCAATTAAAAGGATGGAGTTTCAAGTGGCTATCATGGGCAGGAAGGCTTAATTTGGAAAAATCTGTACTGGAATCCATTCCAGTCTACTGGATGTCACTTTCTTAGATCCCAAAATGAATTCTAGATAAATCCAGAAGGATCTATTTCTGCTTTATCTGGTCTGGAACACAGGAAAAATATACCACACCCTGGGCCAAATGCGATCGACTAGCTTATCCAAAATCCCTAGGTGGATGGGGCTTAACAAACATTTTTCTTTTTGCAAAATCTTTGGCAACTAAACATGGTTGGAGACTGCTCACCACAGATAGCCTTTGTACAACGATTTTGATACAAAAGTACATTCGATCATATTCACTTGAAGATTTGATTCGAAAACCAGAGAAACATCGTACAAATTTCTCCGTTATCTGGAAGGCCCTCCTATCCTCTTTTCAAGTAATCAATGATGGATTAGCCTAGAGAGTGGGAAATGGATCTCGAATACGAATTGGAGTTGATCCCTGGCCAAGAAGTGGGTTCACACATTCACTGAGTCCTGAGTTGATTGATAGACTTCACCTACAAGGTACTTTTTACCTTTCACAAGTGATAGACCCACTCACTGCCTCTCTCTGGAAAAAAGGATAAAAGAAGGAATAAACTATTGGTTTGTTTGGACCTCACACAGAACAATGGAATAGTTATATCACTTTACTTTGGTCAAGTCACATTCACATCACAGAAGAAGAAGATGAACTTGTATGGAAAAAATCCCCTCGCATGGTCTACACCCCAAAATTGGGATACATCTCAATAAAAATTGAAATTTTTTGAAGAGATCCATCCTGGTGGTGGAAAGGGCTATGGAAAGTGAAGTGCTAAGAAAAATAAAAAAATTTCATGTGGTGTGTTCTCAATAAAAAAGTCCCCACTTGGGACAACATGCAGAAGTGAAGAATTTAAGGACCTGGACAATGCACCCTCTGCAAAGGAGAAATTGAAAATAGCACACATCTTTTCATCCTCTATGCTTTCTCCAAACAGGTCTAGCAAGACATAAAATTAAATCTAAATCAGAGACTCACTTGGGAAGGACCCATTGTAGAATCATCCTGGCAAGAATGGACTCAACATACATCTTACAAAAACATCAAATATTTTCCTTTTATTATCTGTTGGGGGATGTGGTTAGCACGCAATAAGGAAATATTTCAGGACCAACCTTCCCTTCCTGAACTCATTACTGCCCAAGGATTAGCAATCCTCTCACATTTCCCTCAGGAAAAATATATGCCTCTCATCCACCTCACTTTCCCCACTCCCATTGACCATTCTAGGCCTTGGGCCTAATTCGACGGAGCCTCACAAACCAATAATCAAATATGTGGAGGACGTGCAGCCCTATACCTCTCCAACATACACTTCTTTAAAATTAAAATGGGATTGGGTATAGGAACAAACAACTATTTTGAACTCTTGGCCTTAAAGCTTTTACTTCAATTAGCAAGGGAAAAGGGGGTCTGAAACCTACAAATTTTTGGAGATTCAAAAAATGTTATCAACTGAACTCGTAAACAAAAACATTTTCACAACACATTTTTGCAGCCACTCTTAGAGGAAATCTTCAGATTACTAGACACTCTTGACTCTTTCTCTCTTAAACATGTTTGCAGGGAATGGAATCAATTAGTTGATTCTCTTTCAAAAGCGGGTCTACAACTTCCACACGGGACCTGACACATATCGGAAACAAAAGATGAAGACACACATGAGTTTTTCCACCGCCCCTTCATAGAGGACACAAGATAACTTCCTCCAAAAACAAATGACTCTGCTCAATTTTGGAACAACAACAATACTTTTTTTTTCTAAAAGCATGAACAATTCTCTATATTACAACATTGCCCTGCATCCCTCACCAGAACAGATAGCACATGACTATCGCAAATATATACGACTCATATATTTTTTATCTTATTATCACACTGCATTTTTTCCTACTAATCAAAGAACGTAAACCCATCTGTAGTACATATGGAAAGTGCTCAGCACCTACAGAATGTAATTTTGTCTCTCCGGATGAATTAAATTACGCTTTTTTTTCCAAGGAAAAAAAAAATCCTATATAAAGATTATTAAAATTTCTAAATTGCAATAACATTATTGCGCCAAGAGACCCTCTTATGGAAGATATGTTCATGTAATGTAATGTTACATTAAAATAATAACAAAAAACATTAAAATAATAATAAATAAATTTAAATATTTATAAATTTAAATATAAAAATAATAATTCAAATGTTTATAAATCCTATCCAACCTAGATCCATCTTAATTCCAGATCTATCAAGCATCGAGAGAGATCAAATCTCTTGAGGTGCAAACCTTTAAACTTTCCTCAAGTTTGCACTCTAAAAAAAGTTTTGCACCTCAAGAGATTTGATCCCTCTCGACGCTTGATAGATATGGAATATGGATCTAGGTTGGTTTTAATAAAAATTTAAATCATCATATTCTCTTTTTTTAAATAAACATTTTCACCAATTATAACTAACAAGAAGAAAATAATATTCAAAATAACAACAGTTTTCGTCAATCCTTATTCGTCCTATCGAATTTGGAATGGTGGATTCAATTTTTTTCCTAGTGTCAACTATCGATCGCTTGATGATCCACTGGTTAACCTCCCTACCAACTCCTTTGGGGGTGACTTGATTCTCATAATCACCCCAAGCCCCCAACAACAACAAAAAAAATGATTGATGGGTGGAAATATTAAAACATTGGACATTGGATTATAATTCATATAAAGTGAGATAATACCAATCCCCACCCCCAATTATCCTTAACCTTCCAAATTCTATTGCAACTAATTCACTAGGTTTTAGGTCTACCCAAAAGTTGTGATCTCTTAGACCCTGGAAAATCTCAATGTTTTCATATTTTTCTGCCATTGCTTGAGATCTCTAAATGAGTCGACCTAGACAAAAGTCTTGTGGGTTTAAATGGAAATGCATATAGTGGATTATCATTGAATAGTCTCACACTACAATGACATTATTTATCCCTCTATTCTTCATAAAAATTAGACATTGATATAGTTCCAATGATTTCTGCCTCATTATTTGTATCGACCCCATCCCCAAGCAAAGAATAATTCCTATTTCCTTCAGGATCTGAACCCCACACCTACCTCCCCTAGCTTCCATATTTTTTAAGGTGTTGTATTTGGTTCCCTTCTTCCTTTCATCCCTTATGGGGCATCCCTATAATACATATTAATGTACCCATATCAAGTATGATGCCACATTTTCAATCCCAACGAATGGAGTGCAACCAAAAACATAAGTTACCTCAACAGGGCACTATGGATACTTACCAAGCATTGAACGAAACACCAAGTTCAAGAATTACAACGTATATGGTTACTAGAACTCAACAGTGATGCTCAAATATAGGAAATCATCTTTTACAACTATCCTCAACTACAAACACTAATGGATAAGATGGTCAAGACTCAAAATATCAACTACTTCACAATAGATCGAGATTCTAGCATTTTTAAGATATTGTCATTGGTTACCTTTTTCCCTTCAGCCCTTATGTGGCATCCCTTCAATAAATATCACTCTTCCCACATCAGATCTGACACCACATTTTCAATCACAACGAATTGAGTGCGACCACAGAAATAAGTTGCCTCGGGAAGGTAATCTGCATTCTTACCAAAGGGTTGAACAAAACACCAAGTTGTGGAATTACAAAATATGTGGTCAATAAAATTCAACAATTATGTTCAAATATTGGCCCTCAAATAATGTCTACATGCATGTCATATTAAGTTCCATCGAACACTAATGTTGGACAACTGAGAGGAGGTGGGAGTGAATCAGTTGACACTGTGCTTAAACAATTATACTTATTTTAAACTCTTTACAAATCATTCAATGATAATCACAATAATGCAGGAAGGTAGGAAGTAGAATATTCAACATCAATCACACACATGAAATATACAGAGACAAATATTTCCTGAGGAGACCCATAAAGGGAAAAACCTTTTCTTCTTGATATGATAAGTAATCTTTATTTTCTGTACATTATCATTCTTATGAGCACCAACTCATTGTGAAGCTACCACCTCTGTTTTGCAAGCTGCAACTTGCTGAGAGCACCAACTCTCTAGTTTCTCTAGCACCCACTAGAAGGAAGCACCAACTCCCTGAGTGTTCCAGCACCAACATGATGGAAGCACCAACTTCCAGTCACGGAGGCACTAACTTGCATAACAGAGAA
>JASDQU011245531.1:14814-25996 GCA_032191745.1 Picea mariana | reverse complement strand
TTGATGAATCTTGTATACACTTAAAAACTCAATAAATTAGTAGTAGTTAGTGATTCCAAGAAAGAATTTGGCTTGGGATCATTACACATCTGGAATTGTAAATTTATGTGGGAATAAGGAGGTTTCCCCCTCGAAGAGTCTTATTATCTGAATTTATCTCTTTTTCAAGGCGTTGAGTACTTTTTCTGAGGTTTTTCTATGCTATATTGATATTTGGTTCTTAACAAAATAATACTAATAACATCTAAGAAAAATATAGGGATTAAACCAAAAAAAAATGCGCCCCCCCCAAAAAATTCCCCCTATGTTACTCAAGTACTAACTCGCAAAGAAAAGAAAATGAGAAAAACCCTATAAAAGAGATAAAAGCATTAATGTTGAAAAAACATTGGAGCTGAAATTGAAGAGAATCCCAAAAATATTCATTGAATGACTTGAACACAAGGCTTGTAGAGGTTGGAAACTCCATTAAGGAAGATTGATCGAAACTCTGAAGTGGATTTCCAAGTAACCTCAAAAAACATCACCAACTTTAGAAGAGAGGATTTATTGCAGAGGTACATGGATGGTAAACACTTAAAATAGAAGTAAACACAATCAACCATCAAAGAACAATGGTGCGTACATACATTGAAACCTCCAAATAGGAAGTATGAACAAAACTTTGAAGAGAACAAAATAACTCCAAAACTCCAAGTAACAAATTTGAAACTCCTCAAGTTGAGAGAATCAAATGAACCCAAATCCCTAGTTAAGTGTAACTTCTAGAAGAACCAAAAAGAGACTCATCCTATATAATGACTCTTGGCACAAAATACTTGATCACATAATCATATACAATCAAGAAAAATAACATAAAATGAGTGTCCTTATAAATGCCAATCTGTCTTTCCAGAGTGAGTAGTTAGTTGGTCATTTTAAACACCAAGTCAAAATAGGAATTAGTTCTCAATACCTATGGAAAGTTGATATCAAACAAAGCTATGAGGCATAATGAAACACCCAAAAAATCATTGCACACCACTAGTCCACAATGTTTAACTAGTTGGACATAGATGATGGAAATGTATGCCATAGATGATGGCATAAGTATGGAGGTACAATTTGAAGGTGACGATAATGGTGAGTAACCCTGTAAGAAATGATCCAAAGTGGCTAGCTCCAATGATTGCAAGATGATCATGGAGGAAAGGATTGCAAGACAAGAATGATCATGGAGGAAAACCCCTAGTGACATTCTAATAATATCTACATTATTAACCCAAAATCCACTACCTGAAGAATATTTCCAAATTTACCTAAAGAGATCCACCAAAAATAATGGTAATTATGGGAGACAATCTTTAATATTCATCCCAACAAAAAGGTTTTTATAAATACCATGTAAACGTGAGAAATCAACACAAAGAATCAGAGTAAATTCTTAATATTCATCCCAACAAATGTTGGATGACTGAGAGGGGGGGTGAATCAATAATAAAGAAATCTAATCCTTTTTAACCATGCAATCCAAGTTTTATGTCAATGTAGAATTGTCATCCAATAACTACAGAGTAAATAAGCAATGAAAAAATGAACAATCATACACATACACAGTACACCAGTGTTTTACATGGAAACCCAAAGTGGGAAAAAAACACACAATGCTTTTTCTTATATGTATTGAAGAATTATATTCATTAGAAGAACCAACTTCCTTTGTTTTCTAGATGCAACTGTAAGGGGGCTCCAACCCCCTAGTTTCTCAGGCTATAACCTGAGGGAAGCTCCAACTCCCAAATTCTTTGGCTACAACCAGAAGGAAGCTACAACCCCCTATGTTCTCCAACTACAACCGGAAGGTGGCTACAACCACCTATCCTTTCCATGTTTGGCCTCCCTGACATAGAAGTAGAATGATTGAACCACTGTTACACTATCACTGTGAGATATACCATTGTACAACTATATTAACCTATACCATTGACCTACAACCAACTTGTACAACTGCTTTGTAATCAATCTGTACCTGAATTGAACATGTATCAAAAAACTACAACAGGTACGTGACCTATAGTGCTACAACACACTTATGTACGTGCCCTATATGTTATGCAACATGCGTATGTATGTGACCAAACTGTTATGCAACCTGCATATGCCTTCTGAAAATTATGGTTTTCTCTCTTCTGAAAACTTATGACCCTGTGTAACTTATTTCACATAGATTTGTAACCTATCACTATATCTAGATTGTATATGTACTATGTTCATGCATCCTCATACATAACTTTTACCCAAAGCATATATATCTCTCTCTAGTCATGTGCCATACAAGTGTGTGTAATCATGAACAATTATAATAACCCCCGAATGATATAGTCATCAAATCCTTTCTGACATTAAACCTCTCAATACATCAACCACTTCACAAATACAATATCTCAACCATGTACCACAAAAACCCTTATCCATATGCCAAGAAATACAAGATGTGCCTCAACAAGAAGTATCAATGATAAATATACCAGCACTGTATTTCTGTAGATCTGACTAATACAAAAGATCCTATGCAACCACTAGTCTCTCTAGGGAGAATCCTCAAATCTCCATAACCATTTCTCATGCATACATCAAAATCCAACTATTCATATAAATAAGACATACCTTTTGAACCAATGAATAGATATGATGGATATGCGCAATGTAGACCTTCCTGGGCACTTGATCTCAGAATCTAGAACCTATGCATCTTCATCTTCTCAAGTTTCCATGGATTTACCAACATGTACGCACCCTAATACATTGTTACATTGCGTACGCCTCAATATGTACGCACCCTAATACATTTTTAGCCCATGTACACCTTAGAAAATATTTTTTTTTAGTATTTGTTGTAATTTCGAGAATTTCGTTGTAAACCCTTCGTACTACCTCAGACTTTCACAACTTTAGATGTATCAATGAGTACTTGAAATAAGTGTCACAGAACAAAATATATTCATTGTGTTCAAGTGTGATTAAATGAGAGAGCCTTGCCTCTGATTTATACTTTCATGTAGCATTCCATTTTCCTTATTTTAGGGAGTTCTCCATTAACTTTATTATTTAAACAATTTCTTTTGCAAACATTTTGAATTTTTGGGTCTTCTACATGACTCATGAGGGTCCTCCAACTTCACATGGCCATAACTCTCTAACCGTAAGAAGTTATGTGACATTCCACATACCACTGGAAATGGCATGACAAGCACTATCCACCTAGGATAGTTTCACTATAAAATTCACTGACATTCATTACATATTCATTACATTATTCCACAATTAAGCATGGGTTCTCTAACCATACTTCTAGGATAACTCAATCCACAAAGAGTCTTCCCATGAGGGATTTTACCATTAGGGGACCACTTTGGAGTTCATCCATTTATACTTCTTATCAACCATGACAAGACAATAATGAATCATATTTACATCAAACAAACTTGGGTCCATTACCTAAACCTTTGTGTGACCGAAATTTTCTACCGGAATTGATTCAAGGGTTGACATCAATGATAACCAACCTTAATCCACAATATCCCCCTTTGGAATTGATGGTAACACTCTGATGCAATACTGAAATCATATCACTCATGCTCCCCCTAGAACCATGCCTATGTTCCCTGCATATTTAAGACCTTTTGTCCCCCTGGAATCATGCCTCTGTCCTCTACATTTGAAAAATCTCTCCCCCTCTGTCATCAATGGAAAAGGTATCTTTCCATCTAGGGATGCTCCCCCTAATTGAATTGTCCTCTTTATGGTGTTTTCTCATGTACATCTAATACATGTAGAATAAGCATTCAAAAGAATTCATTTTAGAGTATAAATAACTCCGAGTCTTTGGCAAAGATACTAAAAGGCTTCTCATGGAAGTGGTTTTGTAAATATGTTTGCCACTTGTTCTTTTGTGGCCACATACTCAACTCTATTGTTATTTTCTACAACCTGATCCCATAGAAAGTGATGCTTGATTGGAATTTTCTTCGTCTTGGAGTGCATCATCGTGTTCTTTGAGATACTGATGGCACTTGTATTATCACAATAGATTGGAATGGGCTCATCATACTCAACTTGCATATCTGTCAGATTTTGTTTCATCCAAAGAACCTATGTACAACATGTTTCTACTGCAATATACTCTTCCTCGGTTGTAGATAAAGATAATAATGATTGTCTCTTATTTAACCATGATACTAAACATTCACCCAAGTAGAAATTTTCTCCACTAGTGCTTCATCAGTCATCAATACAACCTGCCCAATTTTTATCTCTATAGGAAATAAGTGATAGATCCTTTCCTTTTGGATACCATAATCTAAACTCTTTTGTTCCTTTGATATTGTTGGATTACCAAGAGGGGGGGTGAATCAGTGATAGAGAAATTTAATCCTTTTTAACCATATAATCTAAGTGTTATATCAATGTAGCATTATAATCCAATAATTGCAGAGTAAATAAACAATGAACAAATGAACAATCATACACATACACAGTACACTAGTGTTTTACGTGGAAATGCAAAGAAGGAGAAAACCACAAAATTATTTTTCTTATATGTCTTGAAGAATTACATTCATTGGAAGCAACAACTTCCTTTGTTTTCCAGCTGCAACTGGAAGGAGGCTCCAACCCACTTGTTTCTCAGGTGACAACCTAAAGAAATCTCCAACTCCCCTATTCTATGGCTTGAACCAGAAGGAGGCCACAACCCCCTATGTTCTCTGGCTACAACCGGAAGGTGGCTACAACCACCTGTCCTTGCCCCGTCCAACCGGCATGAAGTAGAAGTAGAATGATGGAACCACTGTCACACTATCATTGTGATATATACTGTTGTAAAACTGTACCAATAAACATGAACCATGCATCAACCTATACCTCAACATGTGATCAACCTCTTCCATAAACAAGTGCATCAATCATGCACCAACCTATAACAAACAACCTATAATGAACCTATACTATAAACAAGTACATCCAACCATTGACCAAGTATGTACCAATCATGTCTCAACAACTCATCAACTATGACACATCAATATGTACTAACATCATCAACTATACACCTCATGTATGTGCCAACTCATCAACTACTTGTCTCAACCAAAATACCTCATCAATATCATCATCCAAATATGATTTGTAAATTTGTAATAGACCTGTTTTATATGATCACATACCTACAAACCTTCCTTAACTTTAACAATAAGACACTAGCATTTTCATCAAACTTTTCTTTAGTCTCACATGACTAGTTTTGGATTAGTCAACAACCCTAACTTGAACTAATCATAACTATGTACCTATTATGAATAAAGATATGAAACTAATACACAATGTTCTTCAGTGTGTTTTATGTAATTTCTTCAGGTTTCATTACCTTAAACCTCTCATAAAAGGATTTATAACAAAAATGGCATACCTTACTGAATTCTGGCTTATTCTAGAGAGCAACCTTGTAGAGTGTGTCCCTCATGGAATATTTTTTGAATCGATCTGAAAATGTTGCACGACATACTAATGACAGTACTCTAACCAAAAAAAAAATTCTTACTAAATTTGGATATGTTATGACTAAGTTATGACGTTTTTACTTGAAACACCTGTTTTAGACTAGTTTCAGGACTAGCCACAAACCCTATTTTCCACGCAGTGTAAATCCAAAAATAAAATGACCCACAAGTTGCATTTTTTACCAAAGATACTTTGATATGTTTCATCAATCGCCTATCAATTGAATGGTCTGAATCATTTTAGAAAAAAAATATTGCAAAATTTGTGAGATGACCTGTAAATAACATTCCTTAGAAAGCATCATCAAAATAATTTATCCTCGAATTCAGGCCCTATTTTCTTCACCTTCCCTCTGAAATTCATCTTATATATCATTTGGTTACCTTAGTCACCTATAGATATTAAATATGCTCAAGTGTAATGTAAAATGAGAGAGCCTTGCATCTTATTTATACTCTCCATCTTCTAGCTCACTTAACCCATTTATAGGTCACTTGACCCATTTCTAGGTCACTTAACCTATTTCTAGGTCACTTAATCTATTTTCCTCATTTTTAGGGTTAAACACTTTCCATAATTAGAAATTTCTCCATTACTTTATTATTTAAATATTCCTCCTTGACTTTGTCACCTCACTTTATCATTTAAATAATCTTATTTTATTTTGTCACTTCACTTTATTATTTAAATAATCCTTATTGACTTTGTCACTTTACTTTATAATTTAAATAATAATTTATTCTTTGCAATCTCTTTGACTTCTTTGACCTTTTGGGGCTTCAAGTCAACATATGAGGGTCCTCTAACTTCATAAGGCCCTAACTCTCAAACCATGAGGAGTTATGTGGCGTTCCACATACCACCAAAAATGGCATGACATGTATTATCCATATAGAATAGTATTACCTTAAAATATATTAAAAATCATACTATTATACATGAAACAACCTTGGGTACATTACCCAAACCTTTCTGCTACCAGAATTCACTACCGGACTTTCTTCAAGGGTTGACATCAATGACAACCAACCTTAATCAACAATCTCCCCCTTTGGCATTGATGGAAAAACTCTGATGCAATACTGAAATTATGTCATGCTATATTAAAGTCATATCACTCATGCACCCCCTGGAAACATGCCTCTGTCCTTTGCATCTCTGTGATCATTGCTCCCCCTGGAACCATGCCTCTGTCCTCTACATCTGATGAATATCTCCCCCTTTGTCATCAATGGAAAGGGTATCTTTCCATCCGAGGCTGCTCCCTCTGATAGAACTGTCCCCTTTATGTTACTTCCTTGTGTACATCTAAGACATATAAGATAAGAATTCAAAAGCATTCATTTTGGAGTAAAAATTACTCCAAGTCTCTGGCGAGTATACTCAAAGGATTCCCATGGAAGTGGTTTTGTAAAGATGTTTTCCACTTGTTCTTTTGTAAAGATGTCTGCCACTTATTCTTTTGTGCCAAGTATTTAACATTTCTCTGATATACTTGGTTTGAGAAATAAAAATTTTTTAGTTGCTTTGATGTATCTGAAGTCCCAGAAAGAAGGATAGTTCTCCAAGTAATGACACTTCAAATTATTTATGCATATCCTTTGTAAATTTATGGCTTAACATGTCATCAACACTACCAAAAATAATATCATCAACATAAACATCAATTAATAAAATATTACCTTGACCTACCTTGATGTAGAGGTTTTTGTCTACACTTCCTTTTATGAACCCTGCCAAATGTATATATTTATCTAGTCTAGAGTACCATGCTCTAGGAGCTTGTTTTAGACCATACATGGCATTCTTTAATTTTCAAACATAGTCTGCATTCTATGACAAATGAAATCCTTCTAGTTGTTCAATGTAGACTTCTTCTTCAAGTTCCCCATTCAGAAAAGTATATTTTACATCCATATGATACACTTTAATATTTTTGGAGCATGCATAAGCTAAAATCAATTGGATTGCTTCCATTATGGAAACTGGGGAAAATGTCTCTTCAAAGCCGACTTCTTCAACCTGTGCATATCCTTTAGATACCAATATATATTTGTTCCTTGTAACCTATCCATCTTTGTTCAATTTATTCCTGTATACCCACTTTGTGCCAATCACATTCTTATCCTTTAGTCTTGGAACCAATTCCCAAGTGTTATTTTTCCCTATTTGATCCAATTCTTCATCCATGGCCTTGTTCCAAAATCCATCCTTGTTGGCCTCTTCAAAATAGGTTGGTTCAATCATAGATGTGTGTTTGTTCTCTTGAATGGATTCTTCTTCTAGTCTCAACTCTTGCGTCTTTGTTTTCGATAATCTGATCTGAAGGATGATTCTTTTGTACTCATCTGCTAAGTGTCTTTAGAAGCACTTGCTGGAATTTATCTTCTTCTTCTATCAGATACTCTTCATATTCCTCTTCTACTTCCTTTTCATCTTCTGCTTCTTCGAAAATTTGTTCCATTGATTCATTTTCTTCTTCCTTTGATTCTGGTTTGAATGTTTCATCAATTGTTACGTTGACGCTTTCTACAACTTCTTTGAATCTTAGATTGTAACACTTGTATGCTTTCCTTGTACTTGAGTAACCAACAAGTACTCCTTTGTCCACACAAGAGTCAAGCTTTCCAATTTTTCCATCTTCTCTTTTGATGTAGCATTTGCTTCCACAAACTCTGAACTTCTTCACATTTGTTGGTCTTCCTTTCCATAGATTGTAGCGAGTTTTCTTAGTGTTGTTTCTGAGCATTACTCTATTTTGAATGTGAATTGTTGTATGAACTGCCTATTTCCAAAATATATCTGTCAATTTGGAATCCATTAGCATTGTTCGAGCCATTTCTTGTACTGTCTTGTTCTTTCTTTCAACAACTCTATTTTGTTGAGGCATCCTAGCAATGGAGAATTGCATTTTTATTCCATGACTATTGTAGTAGTCCATAAATTCCTTTGAAGTGAACTCTCCTCTATTATCAAATCTCAAGCATTTGATTTTTGAAACCATTTCATTTTCAACCATTTCCTTGTAGATCTTGATGTTGTCAAAAGCTTATGACTTATTCTTGAGAAAGAAAACTACAGTCATTCTTTTATAATCATCAACTAATAACATAAAGTATTTCTCACCTTTTAAACCCTTTGTTGTAGTTGGTCCAACTAGATCAGCGTGCACAATTTCCAGTGGTATTTTCATTGAATATTCCTTTGATTTGAACCTGGTCTTTGTTTGGTTTTCTTGTTGACAATGGTTGCATAAAGTGTTGGTTGGTTTCGTGATTTAGGCCATTTATCTGACTGCTTCTCTTCTGCTGACTTTGAAAAAGTTATCAAGATGTATGTGACCAATTATTTTGTGCCATAGCCAACTTTAATATTCCTTTCCTAGATAACACTTTTCATTTCCAATTTCACTTAATACATATATGTTGCTTGAAGTTCTCGCAGTTGTAGCAATCAATTTTCCTGAACCTTCTTTTATATATCGCATTTTTGTGAATCGAAAGTAACTTTATGACCTTGGTCACACATTTTAATCACACTTAGAAGATTATGTTTCATATCTTCTACTAGTAGAACATTTTCTTCCTTGGTATTCTTATTCCCAATTCTGACTGTTCATTTTCCAATGATTTTAGTTGAATCATCATTTTCGAAGGAGACTGACCCATCTATTTCCTTTCGTAATGTAAGAAACATGTCTCTATCACTTGTCATGTGTTTTGAATAGCCATTGTCAACATACCAACCATGTTTCTTCTTCTTATCTTATAGAGCGAGTGTGCATTCTTCATTGCTATACTGATACTGCTTTCTTATCCATGTCCTTTTCTGAGGTTCCTGTATATGACTGTTGTTATTCTGTTGAGGTTCTCTAGGAGGGACTATCATTTTGCAATATTTGGTGATGTGTCCAAAATTGTTACATTTGTAACATTCCACTACAATTCTTGTTGGCCCTCTACCAAGTTTTGGAGACCCTTGGTCGTGTTTGACCACTTTTGGGACTTCAACAGGCTGGTCAAAGACGGAGTGCCCAAGCGAAGTGGAGATTGTGGGATCTCGCCCCCTTTTACAGGACTTTTGGGTTTAGGGTTTATGTAATGGGCATGGGATGTCATCCCATGGGTTTACCCATGCTCAGGCCTCTTTTGTAATGTATAAATAAGTATCTAGGTGATGTAAGAAGTAGTTACTAGTCATTGATCGACTTAGTGCATGACTAGTTGGATTTGTGCACAAATGTGTTAAGGCTTGTAGAGATAAGTGCAAGGGTTTTGTAAGTGCTTTGTGCATAGACTGTGTAGAGAATTTGTTCTTGGACCTAACTCAGGGAAGGAGGATCTGGCGAGGTGCGTGCAGATCTCTTGTCCTATGCAGAGTTATCTTTGTGGCTCTGTGCATGTAAGAAGATTGGAAGAGACTAATAAGAAGAGAAGAAGAGTTGGTGGATGTAGCCCCACACTGGGGTGAACCATGTATATCCTGTGTTGTGGTTTCTTTGTGCAATGTGGCTGATATGTTATTGATGTGATTTATGCTTAGTGTTGTAATATTTATGTATGTTAGATTCATCCGATGTAGTAGCTTAGTGCCTTATATGTGAATGAATAATAGATCTACTTTGATGTTATGTGATGAATAATTATATATATTTAGATCTTGATAAATATTGCATTGTTCTGTAATTAAGGGTTTTACTTGCGATGTGAATAAGGGTCAAAGACTAATGAATGTTAATTGTTAATTTCTTTGTTAAGTATTGTGATCATAGATCTGTGTCCTAGATAGGTTGTAGACACTTGAGTCCTACAACCCCCCCTGCATCTACCTCTACTGAGACTTCATCTGCTTCACAGGTGTTGTCAAAAGGGTCAATAGTTAGGGTTTTTTTTTTTGTGTGTTGTTGAAGCATTGAACCCTGGGTCTACCCCTGTGCGAACAAATGGTTCCGTTGTTGGGACCTGAAATTGTGATTGTTGGGAACTGAAGAAAAGAGAAAGATGTGTTTGTAGATCTGTTGTTGTAGTGTGTAGTATTCTACTTGACTTGTGAAGCTCTGTGCTAAGAATGGAATCAATTCTGAAGAAAAGAGGTAAGATCTTAAATATTTGTGCTCTGATAAAGGTAAGATAAGTGGAAATTTTTGTTTCGAAAGAATGGATCTAGGTATGTTTGATAGATTTTGCACTAGTCTAAAAACTAGGGCACATCTAGAAGAAAGAATATTTGATATGAATAGATATGATAAAGTTAATCAAAGATATGTTATTCCTATGCATAGAAATAATTTTTGGTCTAACAAGTGGATGCAAGATCTTAGAGCGATTTTTTTGCAGGTCCATCACTGTGATCCCAGTGCGCAGTACAGGAAAGGTTGGGGATCATTTAAGAGAAAGAGAGGATTGACTCTCTGTTATAATTGCAGAAGACCAGGACATCTTGCTAACGAATTCCCTGGTAGAGGTCCTATTTGCCTTTGTTGTAAAGCTACTGGACATGAAGTTTTGGATTTCCCTAGAATGATTGCTAAAGTTGAGAAGATGAACATGAAACAAAAAAACCATGACGAAGGTAAAGATACTAAAAATATAATAGAAAACTAGAAAGAATCAGAGGCTATATTATTGCAGATGAAAGAAACATT
>JASDQU011245530.1:13543-26021 GCA_032191745.1 Picea mariana | reverse complement strand
CATAAAAAATTCCCTTTGTCATTATGGCCTGATTAAAATGATCATCTTGGAAGAACTGAGACAGAGAGAAAGAACTTGGCAACACTTTCTCTTCTGGGAAGGTTTTGAGACCCAAAATCAACCTATAAATGAAAAGAAGAAAGCAAGCAAGAAGCAATCAACTCCTCAGAGTATCTCAAGGAGAAGGAGAGCTCTCCCAAATCCACCATAAGACAAAAATTCTAGCATAAAGCCCAAGAAAGCTAAAAAGAAATTAGATTTTGAAACAAACTCAGAGCAATCCACAGTAAAAAGGACAAATTCTCTAAATCTGCCATACACAGATTCAGACATAGATCCAAAAAAGGAAGATGAAAGCCCAACCATCAAAAGTGCAGAGCACTCCATGGAACCTGCACAGGATTTTGAAGTTTTTACTTCCAAAGATGAAGGTGAAACCTCAAGAAATAAGAAATCAAAGAAATCACAGAAGATTAAGGAGCCGAAGGAGACAATAGCACAACAGGAGATTCTAGAAAGGGTGATAAAGGCAAGATATAAAGCTTTATCAGAGAATTTTGAAAAGACCACTGTAGCTTTTGAGAAGCTGGCACGTGAAAGTATAAAGGATAAGAAGAAGAAGAAAAATATTACAAAGGAATATAATAGCTTATGGTGGTTAACTAAGCGCATGAAGAGGAAAATAAAAAAGTTGAAGGCAAAAATTACCACACATCCAGATTTACAGGTGCTGGCACAGGTTGCTGTAAATTTGCAGGGAGATCAATCAAATATGCACTACCTAGCTTAGAAAGAATAAGATAGATGCAACGCTCTTCCTCCATTTTTATCTCACATTCTTCACATAAAATTCTTAGTGTTTTAAACTTAGATAGATAGTATCTAATGTAAGAAAAATCACTTGGACTTAAAGTCAGTACTTTATTTTCTAACTGTTGTGCTCGAATAATATTGAGTTTACCAAACACAGATTCAATCTTTTCCCAAGCTTCATCGTGGTCATCAATTTCTTTAAGGTGGAACCTTAAATCATGATAGATAGACATTCTAATTAGTCCACATGCTTCGTCACTCCTATTAGCCCATTTGAATTTCTTATCATAATCAATGGGTTCTTTTTACTTTCCCAAGGTAATCCGGTACAATCCTTTAGTTCTTAATAAATCCTCCATATGAGATTTCCATTGGAAGTAGTTGGTGTTGGTAAGAAAAAGATTACTGGAAGAAGCCATATTATATATGTAGATAATATTGATTTAAAAACTAAAATTGATGATCTGGATGGAAATGTCTCGAAAAATTAGGTGGTTTAAAAAAAAATGGCACTAAAAACGAACTTCGGATGTGAAAGTTATGCTCTTTTAAAAAAAGACATAAACGATAACCAAAGGACCACGTGGTGGTGTAAGTTGCTTTATGAAGTGACCCACTTTTATAAAAAGAAGTGGGGATCACTTTTACAATGAAGTTACTTTATAAAATAAAATCCGCATGCAAAATAAATAACTCTAAAATAAAATATTAAAGCTACTTATAGTGATTCGCTTTTGTACTTGAAGTGAAATATACTTTACAATTGAGCATGAACTTTTTCAAAAAACGTGACAAAAAGAGAGACTTGAACTCAAGACTTGTTACTTAATAAGGCAAATTTTAACTAAATAGGCTAGTAAAACATATTGTATTGTTTAGCAATAGGATTGTTTTTTTTGTTGAAGACATCCTTAGAGAGCGTGCTAAGAAAAAACTCTTTTCACACAAGAAAAAAATTTCGCTTCTCAATGACAACAAGGGTTAGATCTCGGTTAGCTTACCTGAAAAATGCACATTTTCCTAATTGTTTCTGATTTTCCGAGATCGCACATGGCGCGGAGAAAATATCATACACATATCTAAAAGAGTAGCAACTCGGAAACAAACAATATAAAACCGAAATAAAACCAAAATAATACTCAACAAAAATTAAAAAATGGTGTATTCAGGCTTTATACCTCTGGATCTGACTGAAATGGCCGTATCTTGGGAAAATGGAAACCTTTTCGAGTGAAAAGAAAAGTGTTCCTGACTGAAACGAGCACTCTGGATGTAATGGAACAATCCTCTCATCCTATAATTGTACGAAAATGGAGATGAGGCAACTCAACTTCACAGTCTCGATCTACAACATGAGCGGGTCTTCAAATAGGCTCTGATACCATGTTCGACAACAGAGGTATTCCAACAGAGGACGGACACCTTCAGTAACCACTCACATAACCAGATCAAATAACAACACACTGATGTTTTGACGTGGTAAAATCCCTATGGGGAAACATCCACAGCCCCAGCCAACGCGACCACTTGGAGCAGTTTTTTAACACAAAAGAAAAAGATTATAGAGAGATTTTACAAGAGAGTTTCTCACAATCTATCATCGACAAATGACCCTACATGCTCTTTAAATAGAGATCATGGAACAATCAGGTGCTAAGCCACAGATCAATGGCCATTAATATCGAGGAGAATATGAACCGTTGGATCACTCTATGTTGGGAACATATCATGACTGCCGGATTTCCTAACTACAAAAGCATACTGATGCATACTAAAGAAACACACTAAGACACACACTTTTACTTAACGACACATTAGACCAAGTAGATATTAACTAACTCTTAAGTGTCTAAATATCCTAACTCTCCCCAACTCTCTTATTTCTCCAAGTAGGACTGAGTTTAATCGGGGAAACATCAATCAGACTCTTTTCTCCCAGAATGTGACTGAAAAAATCCGATAAAGGATCGAGTCTCGCCTTGGGACCCCATATTTATGCTATTCCCATAGAGAAGTTTAGGTCACCACCCAAAATGAGGCCATCGATGTTCAAAAAAGACTTATTGAGCAGGGCTTCCCATAATGGAACATGACCTAGGTAAGGCCTGTATACATTTATAATCGAGAGCTCCGTTCCCAGTTTTTCTGAGCATATATTCACCCCTAGACTTGAATCAAAACCCTAAGAGTTTGGAGCCTTGAAAGTTCTGGATTCCATCCAATTTCCAACCCCCTCTATTGACCTCTAACATCTGCACCTACAAACCTCCAATGTTTAAAAAGAGACTCTAGACCAGAAATGATTGTTGCATCTCGCCCCAAAGTTTCCTAAAGGAGAATGATGTGTGGCTGGTTTGACTCCACCAACCTTTGGAGGGCCAAGTTTTTTGAGGGGCTCACCACACCCCTGCAGTTGAAGGAGAGAAATTTCATTAGGGAACCCTTTCCAGGGCAGTTGATGCTCTAAGTGCCCCAAATATGGATAATTGTTTCCCAACTTCCATATCCACCAATGCCCTATTCTGAGCCTTCGATAGGTGGTATTTTCTTCCGTGAACCTTGCCTCCTAAGGGGAGCAATGGATTTTTTCCCAGGTCCTCCATCCTTCTACTTATGTCTCATGAAGCAGGAATGGGTCTATTCCCGAGCTGATAGGCCACCACATATTCCTACAAATCATTGGAGGACTCAAGATCAATGATTAAAACTTTGGAGGAGGCTTTGGCCTTTTCTTGGGCTAGGGAGAATTTGGCAATGGATGGGCCAGGCATAGAGAAAAATGTCAAACCCAAAACCCCAAAGGGAAAAGTAGTATTTTTAAGGGACTCTGTCTAATCCCTACCCAAAAGAGATAAATAATGAATCAATATATTTAAAGAGGGATGGGAAGAAGGGAGCATACCTAGTTGGGAAGTGATTCCTTACTCGAGTTGATTGTCCAGACTCAGGGATCGGCTCTGGACTAAATTTAGGAGAAATACAAAATGCCTGCTCTTTGCTTCCCGATACATCCTCTGGATCCAAGGAAGGCCCAACAATTGTCCCCACTCTGCCCTATTCTCCGGAGGCTGACGACGTATCCACCTCTTCTTAAGTTGTCGCCCTCTTTTTTTGAGTCAGCGTTCGAAGACCTTTGCTCTAGCCATTAAATGGAAAATGACATTGATTGGCAATATGGCCATGGTTATGACAACGATGACATCGAAAGGGGATGCCATCATAATCTAGTTTATGAAAATAATTCTTGTCCTCCAACACTAGTTCCAATTCTTCTGCCAAATACCCTCTAATATCCAAAGAGACTAGAATTCTAGCCACTGTCAATTTGCTTGTGGGAAGAAAAGACATGTATGCCTTTAAAAAATTCCCCATAACATTTTCAAGATCGTTAAGAGTTTCTTTGGTCCAGAACCGAGCTCAAAGTTCTGGAAATTGGACCCATATTGGGGTTACATCCAATCTTTCTTTATTGGCGTCAAAAAAAGGGGTCCATTTTTTAGGTAGAATTGGGGAGGAGTCAATACTCCAAGATTTTTTCAGAACCCACTCTACGTCCTCGACTTTCTCAAATTTAAAGAGAAACCAACCCTTTGCAAGATATTGCATCATGGGAGGATGGACGAGGGCTTTGGACCAGGGTTGGAAAGCCAATCCTTTAGGATTTTGATACTGAGACAACGTCCTCTCTCCCTACTAACAACGACTGTAGCGACCATGTCCACTACCTGGGGTATCTTAATGTCCTTCCCTAACACCAATTTTATAGCTCGCCCTATATATTTGATACACTTATTTTTCATGCAACGCGCAACTTGGATTTTGACTGCTGCACCAGATCCTCCACCTATTGGTAAAGATCCCCTCTCCTTGTTGGTCTCAAAGGTTCTCTCCACCTCCTCAAAAGATTCCCCATTGTTGCGATTGGATGATAATGCCAACAAGGATTCAAGGAAGCCCGTAGGGTCCAAGAAATCTCCCTCACCAGTTCCAAAAGAGAGAGGGTTTCGATTTGGGACAATAGTTGTGGACCAACCTTGTGGCTCCCATCTATACTTTGGGTTCTCCTCCCAACTGGATCTACCGACACGAGGGTCAGAAACCACCAAAGGACCAGGGTCTTTAGGACCCGTAAGGAGAAATCCTTCACAAAGAGCCGAGTTATCCAAGAGGTAAACTGTCATCCATTTTGTAGGAGAGGAGACTGAGGAGAAAGCTCTAGAAAAACTCCATGGAGCTTCTGAGGAAAGGGAATCCAGGGATACGGGCCCAACAATTAGGCCAAACCCAGAACCTAGATCTGAAGGAAAATATTGAGGGGGGAGATACAGACTGGTCGGGAAAGTGCTAGCAGCGGGCATGACTCCCAAGGTTGAGGCAACATCTATCTCCATACAATCTCCCAACCTTGTATCAACAAGGCTCGAACATGAGAAAATATATGGCTAGTGGATAGACGGAATTGTCTAGATCATTCGCCCTTCGATCAGATCTAGACAAAAATCTAGGAGTTCCTCTTCCCCATCCATGGGAGAGGATGTAGGCCCACTATCCACTACTTACTGACAATGAGCTCATAAATTTTAACTATGAAGAGAAACAACTATTCCCTTTCGCCCGCCAATGGAAAAAACTCGAGGGGGACTGAGGCTAGGGATACTGTAGACCCTTTTCAAATTAGATTTATTTATCTATATCTATTTTTTTTTCCARGGAAACAAATCTAAATTTTTATTAAGATGCCAAGAATATAATATCATATGCCCATGCTATTAATAAGTGATTTTAATCCCTTTACATGACATTCTTATGTCTGATCCATCATCACAAAAAAATGGAAGTTGTTCATGTTTAGTTACATTAGTGGCCTCTTCAAACATAACCAAAAGGAAATTAGAAAAAGTACATTTCATCTTTCATCTAGAGATTAGAGAGAGTCCATCATTATACAAAAATTGAGATAAAACTATAATGGATACAATTAAGTCCATGGTTCATGATTATATTCTACAATATGTCCATTCAGGATTACCAAAACAATCTAGGTTCCCCATTCCAACCCAACTCCAAGTTTTAAGAGCCCATCTGCAACATAGTTCTTGTCCCTATAAATATGAGACTGAGATGTATATGAGAAAAATGTCAGTAGATTGAGAATTTCATCATACAAGGGTTGTCATGTAAAATTCCTAAGGGAAATTTCTTTGCACATCCATTGTATAACCAATTTTGAGTATCCAAAAAATTCTAATTGGGTTACACCAAATTCTTGTGCTAGTTTTAAGACCAACTTTAATTCCATACATTCATAGAAGTTGTTAGTTTCTTAACCAATTCCTGCTTTACAATAAATATTGTGATTAGAAGATAAGTATAATATGCTTCCTAAACCTCTTTTTGGAGGGTTCCCCAGTGATGCACCATCAAAAAAAGCCCATGGTATATCCTTATTTATAGCCACTTCACCTTGTATATGAGAGATATATTTTTACTACACCTTTAGGTAGGCATTTAAAATATTTAAAGACTAGACAACACATTTGAGGGGTGTTGAATTTTTATATAAGATAATATATGAGATAATATTGTATATGGGATGATGCAATATTCTTATGAGATGATTTATTACGATGATGAATGTTCCAAATATATAGAGAACCTAAAGGCACATATGGTGACCATCCATGAAAGGATGCATCTCTAATAATAACTATTTATTATTATTATTATTAATTAATAATTATATTATTAATTATTAATCCGAGAGAATGTCTTCCTGATGTTGTCCAAACATCAACACTCCCTCTCAACGAGGGAGATATTCTGCACCTCAAGCACCTCAAGTCCATATCACTCCTTGTCATGATCAAGGAAGGACTACGCCTGGGCCCATTTACCATAAGTACACCCTTGTGATAAATGTATCCTATATACTTTGGTCTGTAGCCCAATCTAAGAGAAGGCCTACCCGATGCTTACTAGGGCCATTCACCATAGTTACACCCCTGTGATTGAATGTCTACTCGATGTTGAAACACCAACACTCTCTCTTAGATAGAGAGGTATATCTTCATGATGTCTTCATCTAGTAGTCCATTGACTACTTTGTAATCAACTAGTAGCACACTGCTTACTACCATGCCATCGGTTGCTCAAATCATCCGCCACAGTCTTTATGGCTATGCTGCAATCAACCAGTAGCACACAACTACTGCAATGCTGTCCACCAATACACAACTATTGCCATGTCATAGTAGTACACAAATATTGTCCAGTGGTACACAACCATTTCCATAGTCTCATGACTATGTAGCAATCCACTAATAGCACACAACTACTAGCATGTTGTCTAGTGGTACACAACCACTGCCATAGTCTCACAACTACATAACAATCCACTAGTAGCACACAAATACTAGCATGTTGTCAAGTGGTACACAACCACTGCTATAGTCTCACGACTACGTAGCAATCCACTAGTAGCACATAGATACTAGCATGTTGTCCAGTTGTACACAACCACTGCCATAGTATCACGACTACGTAGCAATCCACTAGTAGCACACAACTACTAGCATGATGTCCAATGGTACACAACCACTGCCATAGTCTCACAACCACATAGTAATCCACTAGTAGCACACAACTACTAGCATGCTATCCAGTGGTACACAATCACTGCCATAGTCTCTCGACTACGTAGCAATCCACTAGTAGCACACACCTACTAGCATGTTGTCCAGTGGTACACAACCATTACCTTATTCTCATGACTATGTAGCAATCCACTAGTAGCACACAACTACTAGCATGTTGTCCAGTGTACAGAACCACTGTCATAGTATCACGACTATGTAGCAATCCACTAGTAGCACACAACTACTAACATGTTGTCCATAGGTTCACAACCACTTTCATAGTATCACGACTACGTAGCAATCCACTAGTAGCACACAACTACTAACATGTTGTCCAGTGGTTCACAACCACTGCCATAGTCTCACAAATATGTAGAATTCAACTAGTAGCACACAACTACTAACATGTTGTCTAGTGGTACACAACCACTGCCATAGTCTCACGACTACGTAGTAATCCACTAGTAGAACACACCTACTAGCATGTTGTCCAGTGGTACACAGCCACTGTCATAGTCTCTCGACTACATATCAATCCACTAGTAGCACACATCTACTAGAATGTTGTCCAGTGGTACATAACCACTTCCATAGTCTCGCGACTACGTATCAATCCACTAGTAGCACACAACTACTAGCATGTTTTTCATGTTTTTCTAGTGGTACACAACCATTGCCATGTCTCATGACTACGTAACAATCCACTAGTAGCACACAACTACTAACATGCTGTCCAATGGTACACAACCACTGCCATAGTCTCACGACTAAGTAGCAATCCTCTAGTAGCACACAACTACTAGCATGTTGTCTAGTGGTACAGAACCACTGTCATAGTCTGACGACTACGTATCAATCCACTAGTAGCACATAGCTATTATCATGTTGTACAGTGGTACACAACCATTGCCATAGTCTCACGACTACGTAGCAATCCACTAGTAGCACAAAACTACTAGCATGTTGTCCAGTGGTACACAACCACTGCCAAAGTCTCACGACTACGTTTCAATCCACTAGTAGCACATAGCTACTAGCATGTTGACCAATGGTACACAAACACTCTCATAGTTTCACGACTACGTAGCAATCCACTAGTACCACACAACTACTAGCATGTTTTCCAGTGGTACACAACCACTGCCATAATCTCACGACTACACAACAATTCACTAATATCACACAACTACTATCATGTTGTCCAATGGTACACAACCACTTCCATAGTCTCCATGAATATGGTATAATGTTTCTCCTTTCCCAGTAGTCTTATTCACACCTAGCCACCTCGCATGGCGTAGGCAAGACTACGACCATAGCCCCATTCAAACCTAGCCACCTCACATGGTGTAGGCAAGGCTAAGCTACAAGTCTTATTCACACCTAGCCACCTCACATGGTGTAGGCAAGCCCTGTACCCAGTTGTGCATTACTCTTTTAGTCACCTCACATGACTGATCAGAGAAACCATTGGATAGAGGAGTTAGCCAGCTGGAGGAGAGAAACACCAAACCTCCCTCTTAATGAAGATGGACATTCTGCATCATGCCAAGCTTGTCTCTAAAGTACTCATAATTCACTCTAGACAATGGCTTGGTGAGAATGTCTGCTATCTGCTCATTTGTGGATATGTGCTGGAGCTCCAAGACTCTTTTTTGCACCATGTCTTAGATGAAGTCCTGCAAGAAACTTCTGAAGCCACGCTGCTTCACGGCTTACAATACTAGCTGGTATATACTTTGCCTCCATTGTACTGAGTGCCACTAATGTTTGCTCCTTGCTCAACCTCGAGATCACATTGATCCCATACTGAAACAACATCTAGAAGTACTCTTCCGATCCACTGCACTCCCTGCCCAGTCATAATTTGTATAACTCTACAACTTCACACCTCCATTAAAGGCATATCTCAATCCATATCCACTCGTACCACGTAGGTATCTAAACAAATGTTTTGCTATCAACCAATGTACATGTCTCAGAATCAAGGTTAAAAGGTCCACATCCCAGTCCTACTGACTGACTTCCTTCACTGAAACAAGGGAATCCTCTCCAGGAGGTCTCATATCTCCTCAAGGTCAAGCCTCCTGTCGTTCAGTCCTGGAGGACGTCTCTCCCATATGAATCTGAATATGAAGAGGAATCATTTCTGAATGAAAGTCTCTAAGCAACATAATCTCTCTTAGATCAATCCCACTCTCAGCCTGCATGCTCCCCCTTAAGCTTGACTCCCTTTGAGGCTATATAGTCTTCAGAGTCATATGCTCCCTTTGCATGTGCTAACCTCCTCTTCTTTTTCAAATGATACGTCTCCTACCATGACCAACACACATCCATCATATACTCAAATTCATACGGCTAACCATGTTGATTTTCTAGTCTTAAATTTAGACAAGCGCAATTTTCCACAAGTGGTAATTACTTCCAATGATATATGATATTACTTTAGTAAACTCTAGAAAATAACAAGTAATTACACTCAGAACATTCAACTACTTAGAAACTTCAGTCTCTTCCTTAGACCACTTCTCACGTGTGAGAGAGAGAAAAATATCTCTGTCTATCGTTGTGTCTTTCAAGTGCCTTTTTATAGTAACATTAAATTGATCCAAAGAGACACGTCTTTTTGAAAATTTAAATTTAAAATTAAATTAAATTTTCTTTCTTATAAATAGTTGGATAGTTGGATAATACCTCCCGTAACTACCCAAAGATTAATTTGATTATAATCCATCCACATAGTATTTGACTTTGTTAAATTGTTCCTCCTTAATTCATGTGATTCTTTGCATAAATATAGGTAGAAGTAAATATGCAATACATTCTTCATATTTAGGTAATTAGACATTTTTACTAGAAATTACTGCCCACCATAATTTATGGAATTCTTTCTATAATTTAGGTAGGAGTAAAACGTAAATATGTTGTAGATAGAGCTTGTAACAACCCCATAAATTTAACACTCCCAACACTTTACTCTACTCTAATTTTCCTAGGCCCTCCTGTGAGGGAGTCAAGCCCAGTCCCGCTCTGATACCATGTTGAATTTTTATATAAGATAATATATGAGATAATATTGTATATGATATGATTTATTACGATGATGAATGTGCCAAATATATAGAGAACCTAAAGGCACATATGGTGACCATCCATGAAAGGATGTGTCTCTAGTAATAACTATTTATTATTATTATTATTATTAATTATTAATCTTGGAGAATGTCTTCCTGATGCTGTCCAACATCAACAAGGGGAAGAGTCTCTTCGTCTTTGAACATCTTTAGATTTCTAGCAAGCCATACCCCCTAGACTTCGTTAAGTGGATGTGCTATGATCTTGGAAATCTCCTTTCCGTTACACCATGTTTTGAAGGCCTCTTCAAAACTTCCCCATTCCCAAAGATTATCAATCCCAATTAATCTTTCCACCTCTTTCCATACTTTCTTGGAGTATGAACATTCCATCATGAGATGAACTATATTTTCTTTTGCTTTGTGACATTGACAACACCATCATGGACCTATGAAATTCCTCTTCTGTAGAACGTCCCATGTAGGAGCCTTGTTGTGTAAGCTCAACCACATAAAGACCTTATTTTTTGTTGGGCATTTTAATTTCCATATAATTTTCCATGAGTTATGGATTAAAGTAGAACAAAAATGTTAAAAAATAATATTTTCATTTTTATTTAAATTTCTTTCCTTGGAAAAAAGAAGAAGTAATTTCTTATTCATAATGGAGAAATGGGGTTACATCCTACATATGCTACAAGAGCATTTCAAAATATTAGGGAAGATGATCCTCCTAATATTTGATAGACACATGTTAATATTACATATTAATGAACATTGATTTTCTGTCGCATAGAAAAAGAGTCAGTAATCATGCCTATTTTTCCCTTTTTTCTTTTTAAGCTCATGCCACACTCCTGGATAAGGTTCCATAGTGATTAATGGTAAAGCAAAAATATGATGGTCAGGATTCGTAGGAAAAATGTTTTATTTATAGTGTATGACATCATAAATGAATTAAAGATACACAATTAGATGGAAATCGTAACTTTTAAAAATAAATGGCATACAATATTATCAATAATTTTTAAAAAGTCAAATAAAATCTTAGATATCAAAAAATCATGGTTATACTCTATCACTAATAATTTTTTTAAAAAGAAGAAAAAAAACATTTAAAAAGATTGGAAAAACTTTATCATTAAGAAGGCCTTCTAGCTCAAAATAAGCAGATTATCTCTCGGTTTGATAAGGTCTATCTATACCACATCGAGAGGGCCTTGAATGAAGAAGTGGATACTTGAGAAAATTCGGTGTCCTCATTAGGCTCACGTAGCAGTATGCAAAATGGGTATTTTCATTATGCCACAAATCCCTAATTATTTATTTAGTGGGAGATTAATTATTGTTAGAATGGCCAAGTGGAGCATATATGAAGTAAAATCCATGTGGCTTCCCCTAAGGTCATGTATGGAGCGCAGGTGGAGGAGGGAGATCAGGAGCAAGAAATCTTGCATACAATTAATAAGGTGGATCTCACGCGAGGGAGATCAATGTATTCTTATAGAGAGATGCAATGGATATGGGATTATATGAGGGAGGGAACCACCCTGGTATAACATATTTGCGGGTCGATTGTGGGTGGAGTTAATCCATAATTGGTTGCTGGAGGACAAATTTCCAGCGTCTTGGTAGAGGTGGAGCTATGCATTGTCAGTTAATGCGATATTGGAGGTTTTGATGGTGAATCTGGAAGATTTTATGTTTCGTTTATCGGTTGATTTGGTCGTGAATGAGAATTCTCTGTCCCAAAGTTTTTTAACATTGGATGTGGCATTGTGTAGAGCCCTTTGAGCCAGGAGAATTTGGGGCTTTTATCCAAGATTAGGTTTCGATTCCAAGTTTGACAAACTAGGGTTATATATCTTTGTGCTGTTAGGGCATGTGGCAAGGGAAATGATGGCAAGTGACAACACTTAGGAGTTTAAAAGAATCCTTCGTAGGCATGAGGAAATT
>JASDQU011245529.1:20889-34791 GCA_032191745.1 Picea mariana | reverse complement strand
AAAACTCCGAAGGAGATGTTTGATGCTCTAAGCAAACTATATGAAAGAAAGAACATCAATCGAAAGATGAATCTAAGAACTCAGTTGAAGAATACCAAGATGCAGAAAGAAGAAATGATTCAGAATATTTCTTCCGAATCTCCAAAATAAAAGAACAGTTGAAAGCAATTGGAGACACCATCGACGAAGACGAATTTGTAATAACCACCCTAAATGGTCTCGCAAGATCTTGGGATCCCTTCATCCAGTCAGTATGTGGCAGAAAGGAGAGACTACAGTTTGAAAGCCTATGGAAAGAATGCACCCAAGAAGAGACAAGGGTAGCCAACCGTGAAACACTACTAGCAAGGGACGATGATCAAGCCCTAACTACTCATACAAAAGGAGGAAGGAAGAAACCCTACTTCAAAAGAGAATCTCATAGAGAACTATCAAACAAGTTCAACAACCAAGAATCTCATTCAAGAAATTTTCAGAAGAAAGGTCAACGCAAGAGACGAGCTCTCTCATTTATACAATGCTATCATTGTGATAAAATGGGACACAAGGCGAATAATTGTTCAGTTATAAGAGAAGAGTACAAGAGGAAGCACAAAAGGTAACATGCTCACATTGCCAAAGATGAAGAACCACCTATGAAAATGATTAAAGACCATGTCTTGATCTCATCTCTCTCAGGATCTGTATCCCCTGGAGAGGACACATGGTTCATTGATAGCGGTGCATCAAAGCATATGACGGGTAAGAAAAATACTCTTGTATTTCAAAAAAAAAGTTTTCTCAGAAAGTAACTCTTGGAAATAATTATCAATAACCCATCAAGAGAATAGGAAAATCAAACTACAAGCTAGATTCAGAAAACTCAATAACAATGAAAGACGTACTCTATGTATCGGGCCTAAAGAAGAACTTACTCTCCATATCAACTTTAGATAAGAAAGGCTATAGAGTTGCCTTCATAGATGGAGAAGTTCTTATGTGGGCTAAGGGAGAAACCTTAAATGAAGCAATCATCATCGGAAGTGAAGAAAATGGTTTATATAAGCTAAAGGGTCACCTAGAAACTGCTATGACCCGTGCCATCGAAAACTCATGCGAACTTTGGCATAGAAGATTGGCCCACATCAACTATAAGGCACTACCATACATATGCAAAGCTGTCACAGAATTACCAGAACTCAAGGTTGATCAAGAAGGCATATGCAATGGATGTGCACAAGGGAAGAACATCAAGAACCCTTTTCCAAAGAGGAACAGCAAAGCAGAAGGAGCATTGGAACTCATCCATTCAGACATGTGTGGCCCAATGCCATCATCCTCCATTAGCGGGTATGTATACTATGTATCATTTATTGATGATTATTCTCGTAAAACCTAGATATATTTCTTAAAATCTAAAGATGAAGTATTCAGTAAATTTAAGGAATTCAAAACCTTGATAGAGAATCTTTCCGAAAAAAAGATTAAGATACTCAGGTCAGATAATGGAGGAAAATATACCTCGAAGGAGTTCATAAACTTCTGCAAAGATGTCGAGATCAAGAGGGAACTCACTACTCCCTATAATCCTCAACAAAACGATGTCACTGAAAGGAAGAACAGAACAATTATGGAAGGCTGTAAAGACCATGATTCACGATCAAGATCTTCCTATGTGCTTATGGGCAGAAGCAACAATGACAATTGTTTATGTGCAGAATAGATTATCCCATAGTGCACTTGGGTTCAAGACCCCAAAAGAAATGTTCACTGGAAAGAAGCCAGAGGTATTATCCATATACCAAAAGAGAAAATAAACAAGCTAGAACCCTCCTGAAAGAAGGGAATATTTGTGAGACACTGTGAGGTATCCAAAGCCTTCAGAATCTACATACCTGGTCACCGCCATACTGAGATCAACAGAGACATGACCTTTGATGAAAAAGCAGCACTTAAGAAATCGAAAAGATGTCAACTTGAAGAGGTATATGAAGAGGAACCTGTAAATCCCAGGACTACAGAATCTGTGAGGGAAGTTCCCAGAGCTGCAAAACCTGTAAGGGAAGTCATAGCTTCCCCTGACAAAGAGACTCAAAAATCATGATATAACAAAAGTTCAAGAACCTCCTCAAATGACCTTCTCCCATTAAAGAAAACCTACTTGGGCAAGAGAGTTTATTCAAGATCGAGAGAAATATGGTGTTCCAAAAGGAACCAAAAGACAGGTGAAGAGACCAAAGCCATTCTCCAGTTACATGACTTTGATGTGCAATCTATTTGATGAAGAACCTACATGCTTTGAAGAGGCGATCCAAAAGAAGGAATGAGCAGATACAATGACAGAGGAATACCAATCCATAATAAAGAATGATGTATGGAAAACAGTTCCCAGACCAAAAAGTAAAGATGTGGTATCATCAAAATGGCTCTTCAAGATAAAACATGCTGTTGATGGAAGTATTGAAAAATATAAAGCAAGATTTGTCGCTCGTGGCTTTTCCCAAAAGGAAAGAATCAACTATGAAGAAACATTCACTCATGTGGCCAGATACACTTCAATCAGAACCATTATAGCTCTTGCTGCTAAGATGAAATGGAAGCTGCATCAGATGGATGTGAAGACAGTTTTCCTGAATGGTGTTATCGAAAAGGAAGTGTATATAGAGCAACCCCAAGGATTTGAGGTTGAAAATAAGAAGTCTCATGTCTGTTGATTGAAGAAAGCCTTATACGAATTGAAGCAAGCTCCCAACAGTTAAGCTAATCTCATGATGATGTTGTCGACGAAGAAAACTTTCGATGACTCGTAAATATGCGAGCCAATGTTTCAAGATGATATTGACGATACTGTCCTCCAGATGCCACTGATGATGTAGACCTCTCTCGCCTAATGCTGACGAAGAATACCCTTCTTGTTAAGAGGGAGTGTTGAAATAATGTAACTGCGAAGAGCATTCTTATTATTATTGGATTAAATACCCATTGCGGATTAATCATGTCATTATTATTATTATTATTGTTATTGGATTAATCCCCATTGTGGATTAATCATGTCGATAATTGTATAAGAACCAAATCCCCTTTTGCGGATTGGTCATCGAACAATTATAAAGGGCAGAATAAAAAGTCAACCTCAACAGTTATTATGGCAGACCTAAAATTAATTAAAAGTGGGTTTACCCACCTAGAGTGAGAGGTCGGCCCTGCCAGTTGTGACCTTTCACATGTGCCAGTCTTGTATAAATAAAAGGCTAGCGCCTCACTTCAAACACACAACTCACTTGCTCATTTCTCTTATGAGACACGCTACAATTACCAGAGAGAGGAGAAAAAGAGTGGTGCATCTCTTGGGGAGGACTTTCTATATTGATTTATCTCTTAGGGAGGATTTTTTGTATTGATTTGAGTTATCTCTTAAACATTGTATAAGTTATTTGTGATGAAGAAGTTTTTGCTGGGTTTTTTTCCCCTAGAGGGTTTCCCAAGATAAATGTTAATTGTATAAGAACCAAATCCCCTTTTGTGGATTGGTCATCAAACAATTATAAAAGGCAAAATAAGAAGTCAACCCCGACAGTTATTATGGAAGACCCAAAATTAATTAAAAGTGGATTTACCCACCCAAAGTGGAAGGTCGGCCCTACCAATTGTGACCTTTCACACGTGCCAATCTTGTATAAATAAGAGGCTAACACCTCACTTCAAACACACAACTCACTTGCTCATTTCTCTTATGAAACAAGCTGCAATTACCAGAGAGAGGAGAAGAAGAGTGGCGCATCTCTTAGGGAGGACTTTTTGTATTGGTTTGAGTTATCTCTTGAACATTGTATCAGCTATTTATGATAAGGAAGTTTTTGCTAAGTTTTCTTCCCCTAAAGAGTTTCCCAAGATAAATGTTGTGTCTCTTGTGAATATGTATTTCTCAATGATCTTGTTCTTATTATGCTATTATCTATTGAAATGCAAAGAACTATAATAATGGCATAAACATGAACATAAATTCTATTACAACTTGCCTTCCATATATTTGGATGAGTTTTATTGTTTGGCAGATGGAAATTAATACTGGTTACAAAGATGAACTAAAGTCCAACACTTGACTTGTTTCTAAATAGCAAGGATTTATCAATAAGTAGAAATATTTCAAATCCACCCAAAATTGTCTCTTAAGTTTCTTTGTTGCACTAATGTTGTACCTTTGGAATGTTTACACTCAATTATATAAATTAAGTCTACAGACTTGGTATATAAGTGGTTAAAATAAAGAGTTTGGTCCAAATCATGTTTCAAATCTAAAACTTAGCCAAACAAGGGTGAAAGTGTTCTATATGTATGTCAAAATGGAAATGTTTGAATAATTGTAACATGTCAAATGTTTGGATAATTGTAACATGTCCAGGATCCTTGGTTCATAAATGGAAGCACTTTATAACTTCAAATATTTTTCTACATTAAAAAAACATTTATGCTAGTCAAGTTTGAGATTTCCTCTTTCCTGGTTTGCAACACTAAAACCATGTGTAGTAAAGTAGATTGATAATTGACAAAAGGGAGGCTTTTGGTTTATATATGTTGTAGTTTTATAAGCAATGAATTGTTGTCAATAAAAATTCTAAATTCTTTTGCTATTAAAAGTTTCATATTAAGAAAAAAATGTATTTTGCATTGTTACTTGAAGACAAGAGCTTGCAAGTTTGGTGTGACATGCAAATACCATTATCCATGTGACAGAAATGGATTAGGAGGACAAGTACAGATGAATTATTTAGGCCTTCCTATACATCAGGTATGTTATCTAAACTTTGGGCAATAATATGGTTTGGAACTATGATTTTTGTAAAACATAAATTTAAAATTCATTTGACTGAGATTGTATCAAAATGTTAAGTTTGGACAAATGTATGCAAACCACAAAAATATTGCTCTGATTTAATGGAAATTATATGCATGCATGATGAATATCAATATATTTGGTGTATGTTGATTTTTGTTGTATAGGAAGAGAAAGAATGTGCATATTGCATGCATATTAGATCCTACAAATATGTTGTTCAATGCAAGTTTCATCATCCCCAACCTACAACAATAGTTTCAAGTTATGCAAGTTCAAAATCTCCTACAACACCTGCATCATCATATTCATCTTGATTTTTGTCTTGGCCTTTGTCAATATCACCCTATTTTCCTAGTCCTCAATTACAAAAATCTTCTACTTACATGCCAATCATATTTTCACCTTCCCAAGGCATGATACCAATGTAAAATAGTAAATCTCCCGAGAATTAAACAAAGATAGTAAAATGATACACATTGATAAAATTAGTATTGCCAAAAAAGCATATGTTTTCAAGGGTTTGCTAGTATATTAATATTCAAGAATTAAAATTTCCATAGTTTATTTGGGGATTAGTATTAAATGGTCCTATGATTAATATTTGAGAATTAAAATTTTCAATAAAATACTAATATATTAATATTTGAGAATTAAAATTTTTATTTAGAAATATAATATTTGAAAATTTTAATATTAATATTTGAAAATTAAAATTTTCATAGTCCACTTGAGAATTAGGATTAGTATTAAATGGTCCTATGATTAATGATTAATATTTGAGAAGAATTAAAAATTTTAAGTAAAATATTAATATATTAATATTCAAAAATTAAAATTCCCATAATATATTTGAAGATTAGATGGTTCTAACTAAATGAAGTCATACTCGATAATGAAGATTTTATAATTCATCAGCCATAGCAAAAGAACTTATGGTGCACTTCAATCACCAAAGTAAAGTTTTATGGTGTACTTTAATCACCAAAGTACTTACCCTACATTGAAAAGTAAAGTTTTAGGAACCTAGAAAAGAACTTCTGGTGCACTTCAATCACCAAAGTACTTACTCTACATTGAAAAGTGAAGTTTTAGGAACCTACAAAATCTTTGTAACAATGGCAAAGAAAATTTGCACTATTTTAATAGAACGACACTAATTGATTTTCAATGTAAAAGTGAAGGAATGAGTGGACAATAACAACTAAGCCAACCCCAAAATTAATATTTACAATAAAAAACCTAATCAATTTTTCAATTTTTTTTAAGCTCACATATTCAATTCAAGCATATTGTAAAGAGAACAGAAACAATAACAGGAAAACACAACCAGAAAAGCGGATAATAAAAAATAAAAATCAAAACAGCAGATTCAAAGCCAAGAACCCAATGCATTCAATCAATTAGCAAGCAAACATTCATCACTGCTAAATGCAAACCAGGTAGCTCCGAAACCTATAAATTTAACATTCACAGCCCATAAAATTAAAACGTAGTTGATCAAAAAAGCTGATGAAAAATAAACTACCCAATTTAAAATTCACTGGAAGACCTAAACTTTAAGGAAATCCTTAAAATTCCACAAGCATAGGTGGCATCAAAAGACACCATTGAATTTAACTGAGAAAAAGTACCAAAATCAAGCACTGGTGAACTTTGTGACGGCCTTGGTGCCCTCTGAGACAGCGTGCTTTGCAAGCTCCCCTGGAAGAGCAAGCCTCACGGCGGTCTGAATCTCCCGTGAAGTAATGGTTGGCTTTTTATTGTAGCGGGCGAGTTTCGATGCCTCGCTCGCCAATTTCTCAAAAATATCGTTAATGAAGGAGTTCATGATTCCCATGGCCTTGCTGGAAATACCAATGTCAGGGTGAACCTGCTTGAGGACCTTGAAGATATAGATCTTGTAGGTCTCCACAGTCTTTTTATGCCTCTTCTTTCCCTTCTTGTCCCCGCCTTCCTTTGGCAGCTTCTTCTCGGCCTTGGGAGCGGGTTTCTTCTCTGCCGGAGCTTTCTCTGCAACAGGCTTCTTCTCAGCAGGCTTCTTCTCTGCTGCCTTGGGCGCCATTGCTACTGCGAACAAACACAACAGAAAAAGACACCGGAACGAGTAGACTTCAAACTCCTAAATTAAACTCAGCGCAAATGAACCCTATCTCTAAGAAAGGAATTGGGTGCCGTTTTATATATACGAAATCGATCTGTTCTTCCATTGGTCTATGGCCTCGGCACGGATCGACGGGTTTCCTTTAATTTCAACCGTCGATCTGATCAGTCCGACACGCGATGCTAGTGTGGTCCATCGTGACAGTTGTATGTGACAACGCGTACCATAATAATTTTGAATTATTTTCGATAATGGAATTAATTAAGTAGTTTTCTATAATATGATGATGATAATAATTAACGTCCACTAAGATCGAATTGGTCTATGAAACCTTAAGAGGGTGAGTGATTACTTGTAATTCTTTAGAATTTTGTTTTTGTGTTAGAAAAACATTAAGAGAAGTTTTCCAAGATTACCATAATTTTGTTGAGTTAAGAGGTTAGGAAGGTTGATAGTGTGGTATATATTTATATTAAATACAATGATAAACTCGTAAACTCAAATGCACATATCACCATTGAGAAAACCATAGGCTTCCAAAGATGTTAAAAGATCGGTAAACATGTTTTAATCTAGACATTGTAAAGTTTTGTTTAATTTTGTGCTAGATTTTCTTTTAATCTAGACAATGTAAAGTTTTGTTTATTCTGTACTAAATTTTCTTTTAGTGGTTAAAATTTTGAGTTTTTATCACTATGAAGTTATGACTGAATTTTTTGATTTAAAATTACTCAAAACTTTTAAGAGTATCATTGGGTGTTGTTTAGTTGTTCTACGAAATGGTTTTTTTCATCGGAATCTGGTGATATAAATTTACATGAATCATTATTTTTTGTTGTTCAAAATCCATTTTTGAATGCAGAAATGGATTCGGCACACTGAAAAACTTTTGAGGCACTCAGATTATACAGAAATAATCACTCAAATCTACGAATCTAACAATTTAACATCGGATTTCAAGCAAATGTAGAATTTTGAATATTAAAATAGTGCCTCGTTGACAAGTCAATGTCTTGTAAACCATATAGATGAGTTCTACGTCAGAGGGCAAAGCTTCGACCTACAACAATTGCAGGGAGATCATCACCTAACCAAGCGTTCATACACTAAGGCAATATAACATACATTGTTTTGAAAGCATATTCGGTCATGCTTAAATCCTCACCACTTACCGCCTACTCCTATTATCTTTCAATTTGATTTAACTATAAAACAAACATTGTTAAAAATGAAAATAATAAAAAATATGCACTATAAAATACATTGTGAAGTGAAATAGAGAGTTTTTTTTGGCAATAATGGATAGAAAAGAAATGTATATACATTCAAATAGTATTCATGGATGGGAAGAATAATTGAGAGTAGTTTGGGCTACTCTCTGACCTTGCTCAATGTGTATGGACCCTATTGTTAGAAAAATAGGTGTGTTTGTTTCACCATAGACAATATAGCAATATTGTCCCCCAACCATAGGTTGAAGCCACCCCCAAGCACCTTAACCTTGACAAAGAATAATTATGGAGGAAAACCCTAGGCCTAATAGCCAATCAAGGTAGTGTATCGCTCTCCAGAGCTAGCGTACCAAGCAGAAAGTCAAAACCATAACCAAGAGAAAGTTCAAGCCTAAAACCAAAAATACAAGTTGTAGTAGTTGCAACTACAGCTACTCTCCAAACTTGTGCACTTACTGAATTTCTACTGTTGTGAGTTGTGTGTGTCCAAATGAACTCTGGAGTCTTGAATTTATACTATTCTTTCTTAGTTGTCTGTGTCGACTTCTCTTTCTGGAGGCTAAAAACTCAATATTAATTATTTTCTTTAGTCAACTTGTCTTTTACGGTTATGTCCAATGCTTTAGGGTTTCTTCTTGCTTCCCGAAATATTCTAGTCTTTTCAGGGTTACACATGGAGGTTTAATACCTCATGTAGCTACCATAATATCAACACTCCCTCCTAGCTAGGGAGGTATTAAAGGTGATGGTCTTGAGTACAAACATATCATTCAACCGGTAGCATCATCATAGCCACATAGGCTATCTCATGATCAAATCACAAACACCATCATCATTATCAGTATCATCTGATAACATCAACTGCATCATCTCTCAAAGCCATACTCCATCTAAGTAATCAGGCATGATGCTAAATAAGTCACTCACTCCACAGAGTGATACAAGAACCATTCTTCTAATCAGGACATATGTTCCAGAAGAATAATTGTTCCAACAAATGTTGGAAGCCACGCCATGGGCTAAAAGAACTATTCTTCTAATCAGGACATACGTCCTAGAAGAATAATTTTCCTGGACCATTTTCCGCTTGGAGAATGTCTGTCCATCAACACACTAACTATCCATCTTGCTAGTAATCATTTCCAACACTATTGATAGTTTTCATGGCAATCAGAACAATGCCATTCAATAGAACATAATTGTGTCTATCCATAGTACTACACAACTACTATCCAGTGGTACACAACCACACCAAGTAGCACACGGCTACTTAACTAGTGACTCATAGTCACAACCATTGGAACACATCCACCATAATGGCATACAACTATTGTCCAAAGACATACAGTCTCCATAGTAATCATATCATCCGATATCAACATGCATAACAATATCATGATACGAACTTAGTTATCTGGGCCATTCTTCCACTCATATCTGTGAGATCTGGAAGAGCATTTGCCCTCAGAAAGTAAAACATCGGCCATGGGCTATCTGGACTATTCTTCTCAAGCATAGAAGAATAATTGTCCATAATTTATGAGCTTGGACCATTCACCTAACTGGGCCATTCCTTCGGCACTAATCATAGTGCAAACTGGAGAGAATGAGTCTGTCCTAGGGAATTCATGTCCCTGATTGCTAAACTTAGACCATGCACCTAATTGGGCCATTCCTCCGTCACTAATCATAGTGCAACCTGGAGAGAATGAGTCTCCCTAGGGAATGACTATCTGGACCATTTCCTAAGGAAATGATTGTCCTGCACCAACCTCTAAAATGGACCATTCTTCGAAACTTCTCACAACTGTGAACTTCGAAATAATGACTTCCCAGCGAGGTGAACCATTCTACTTGATCACTTCTCAGAGTGATTTCCAAGAAGAATGATTGTCCTAGACCATTCCCGCACACTGGCCACAAAGGGAATTGTTTTCTATGGTACATCAATAATCTATCGAACCATTTTCATTACGAAAATGATTGTCCGATCTAGACCATTTTTCAAACTGAAAAATGTCTGTCTGTCAGAAATCTAAAACCACTTTCCAAACTGCAAAGGAACTGCTAATCCTGGACCATTTTTCGAACTGAAAAATCACTGTCCATAAATCAATAACATATCAGTGCTCCCTCCCAACCTGGGGGTAATCTCTTCATTTTCCAATAAGGAAGTCATCTCCACGAGCCCCAACTTGTCTCTTAAGTACACAAATTTTTCATCTTAGACAAAGGCTTTACCAAAATATATGTTATCTTCTCATCTGTGGAGATATATTGGAGAACGACTTCTTTCTTCTGAACTTCATCATGGAGAATATAATGCTTGATCTCAATGTATTTTGGTGTGTTATGAAACACTGGTTTTCTCTAAAGACTTCATATAGCTCTGATCATTAAAATATATCATGGTTGAATTAAGTGCTTATGTTTTCTGCTAGCTCATGACATCATGGAAAAGTTCAAACTAAAACATATCCAAGTAGCACTTCTTCTGTCATCATGAGAGTTTGCCATGGATTAACAATCCATCATCCCGAACTTCTGAGTAACCATTCTGATACACTATTTATGTCATAGAAGGTTTTCACCACGCTTATGTTGTATATGAAATACTCTACATCAAGTTATTTGAATCCATACAAGGTCTTTTTATATCTACATACATGGGTCTCTTTTTTGTATAAGCTTCTTTCTCAATTTGCTTTATCTGAGAAGAACAGTCTTTTGCATGTAAATTCCAATCCATGGATACTACAGGAGGTATATCTGGTTTACTGAAATGAGTTGTCGTCATAGTCTTCTCCCTCCTTCTAGAAGAACCTCTCAATCTCGCAATGCTTCCATTCATAAGTCTTTTTCACATTTTCTTACATACATTGTTCTTTATCATAACTCTTATTTCTTCTGCTTGATTGCTTCTAGTGGGTTCAAAAACCCAAACCAAGTTGGTAGTCTTATGATTCTCGGTATAATAATCGATTGTTCTGGCTTTTCTTTCTTTCTCGGAATCTTCATGTTCTTCCTCATGTTCCTCTTTAGCTCTTAGGTCCATGGAGTCTTTTATAGATTCCTTGCCTTGAAGATTCCAACTTATTCCTTTCATCATAGGATCATGGATGTAGATGGAAAACCAAGGATACTTTAAGGCTTCTTTTCAAAGAAGACTTCTTCGAGAGTCAAATTGAATACGTGTTGTTTATCATGCCTACTACTTTTAATGGGAACATGGATAGATACTTCATAATCCTCAATGGATCATATCATTTAGGATCATCTCCCTCCTAATCCTTGCTTGATGCATGAATGCATGCTCATCTTTTGGAGTTCTATAATCAGCTCTCTCCTTCTAAGAGAGTCCACGCTTTTGTGTGCATCCTTACTGCCTTCCGCAAGGTGTCACATGTCTTTTTCTAATTTCCTCTTGATTGCCGACTTCTTTCTGTTGTGACTTCTTCTGAGTCTCTTCAGGTTTGATTTTGATTTTGACTTATCTGATAGTTGTTACTTATATAATAGCTTCCACAAGAATTGTTACCAAAGATTGTCAACGTACTTCATCTTTTCATGTGTATTGCTTGACTTGTAGCCATCGTGATAGAAATCATTTTATTCTTCCATAGGTATTGTTTCACTTGAACATATTATCTTCTAAGAAATAGATATACATGATATGTACATGAACTATGTAAACATGGTATGTACAAGAGCTTTGAAGAATATTGTTACCTTGACTTAGAAGAAGAAGTTTGTTTTATCGTACTTGGCCTTCTTTGAGGGTTTCCTTTCTTTGGCAACTGATGCTTCGTTTGTTTCCTTCCTCAAGCCAAACTTCTTCTTATTCCTGAAATTCTTGAACTTTGTTGTGAAGGCTTGATCTTCGTATTTACTTTGGGATTTCTCTTTTGCGTTAATCATTGATTCTTATTGTGCACAGCAAGTCCAAAGTTCTTCAAATGTGGGATACTCCTTTCTTGTGTTCATGCTTGCGGAAAATGCATCCCATGTCTTGGGAAGGCCATTGAGTACTATATTTACCAATTTCGTTTCTAAAATGATTTCTTTAATAGCTTGTATTTGATCTCTTAACTGAGAGATTCTTACAAAGTATGATGTTATGTTGTCATCATCATTCATGTTCATGTCACAAAGCTCATTCTTCAGACTCATTACTTGTCCAATGTTTTTTACTGAGAAGAGGTTAGTTAGGGCATCGTGCATCTTCTTAGATGAGTAAAGATGAGAAATGTGTTGGTTGTGGAGCCAGATTATTTTCCTGATTCATAGGTCTTTGTTTTCAGCTGTGTTTATACCCCATGAAGACTTTACACCCCAGAAGAATGTACACTCCTCCACGCGGGGGAGTGTAGGGGGGGGTTACCCCCCCGAAGGAAAAATTGTCTTGTAATGTATATTGTAATTTCATAGTAAATCGGGACCATTCATTATAAGGTCGCAGATACGAGAGTATAAATTATGTTAGGGTTTTTTTCTCTAGAAGACAACGCTCTTTTATGAGGGAAATGTATTGTGGCTATGTATCATCGCGAATATTGTATTATGAGTAAGGAGACTATGAGAGAAAGAAGAGGAAGTTACAGCGGGTGTGTTGTAGGTTGTATCCTTTCATTTGTTGTATAATAATAAAGGAAGGACCTGGCAATTTCTCTGGTGGACGTAGCCCACACTGGGTAAACCACGTATATCTGTGTCTCTATTGTATTGTGTATCTTTTGTATTTTATTTCCGCATTTGTTTTATTTTATTGCTCTGAGATCCTGTTTTTATAACAACTGGTATCAGAGCGAAAGGTAACTCGTAGGAAAAGAGGGTTCCTGGTTCGAGTGGGAGCAATGGCGGAAGATGGAAAGTTCAGGATCGAGAAATTTAATGGTCAAAACTACCAGTTATGGAAGATGTATATGGAATATTATTTATATCAAAAGGATTTATTCCTACCATTGGGGGAATAGCAAAGAAACCGACAGCCATGAAGGACGAAGAATGAGAGATTTTTGACAGAAAGGTTCTAGGAACGATACGGCTGAGCCTGACAGAGTCAGTGGCTTTCAATATTTCAAAAGAAAAGACAACGAAGGAGCTGATAGACGCTTTGGTTAAACTGTATGAAAAACCCTTGACGTCCAATAAGGTATTTCTAATGAAGAGATTATTTAATATGAAGATGTCAGAAGGTGGGTTTGTTGCAGATCATTTAAATGAATTTAATACAGTTACTAATCAGCTAATTTCTATAAAAGTGGACTTTGATGATGAAGTTAGGGCTCTTCTAATCTTGTGCTCATTGCTAGAAATTTGGAATGGCTTGGTCATGGATGTAAGTAACTTTGTCTCTGGTTCAAAAAACTTTAAAATTTGATGATGTTGTTGGTGTTATCCTTAGTGAGGAAATGTGATGGAAAAGCACAGGTGAGACATCAGGTAATGCGTTAAACATGGAGAACAGGGGAAGACAAAAGGATAGAGGAAAGGGCTCAAGGAACTGCGAGAATTCTACGAAGGGCATATCCAAATCCAAACTTGAAAAGATAGAGTGTTGGAATTGTGGGAAGAAAGGACATCTGAAGAAAGACTACAAAGCTCCAAAGAAATAAAGAGATGGAAAACAAGAGAAAAATCAAGAAGCAAATGTAACGGGTGATGTTTTACAAGATGCTTTGATTCTTTTTGTAGATAATATTTTTAATTCTTGGGTAGTAGATTCAGGGGCTTCATTTCATGCCACACCCCAT
>JASDQU011245528.1:0-18456 GCA_032191745.1 Picea mariana | reverse complement strand
AGAGGGAGGAAGGGAGAGAGAGAGGGAGATAATTATATGGAGGGAGGGAGAGAGAGAGTGTGGCAGAGAGAGGAACCAAGAGATAAGGGGAGAGAGCGAGCAAGAGGGAAAGAGAGAGAGACGTAGAGGGAAATAGGGAAAGAGTTGTGGGAGAGAGAGAAGGGTAGGGAGGGAGGGAGTGGTAGAGAGAGAGAGTGGTAAGAAGGGATGATGAGATAATTGTAGGCATGTACTCTAGTTTTCTCTTGTTGTTTTTGTAGAAAGAATTTTGGTTTTCTCTATTTTTTCTATACTCAAAAGGAGGACAAAATGATACTTTGTTTCTCCTGCTTTTGTTAAATTGTTCTTACAATAATTGATCAAATCATCTCAATACCCAAATATTGAGCTCAACTTATTCATATATAGACAAGAGTGATGGTAGTGATAGTAGCATAAACTAATATAATAATCTGTTTACAAGAGCGAGAGGAGCATTACACCTCTCCTTCCTACTGGTTCCCCTATTCTATTATGTTTTCCAATTGACATACATGTTAATGATTAAAATCATAACCCAAACAACATAAGTATAAAATTAATAGTTCCCAATAACTACATATAATCTAATACAATGATAAATCCCATGGATTCAATAAAAGCACACTATATATATTGACCCTAAAAACTACATATAATTTGATCTTGTGATTTCTAAGTTGGTTGTATTGATGTTATATTTATATATCTTGTTGTAGAATCCATAGTTGCACTTTTTCATCCCTTGATTTCTTAAATTGTTGGAAAAGTATCACAAATAGTTTTAGTAGGGGCATATAAGATGTTCTTTATTCTACTACAATAGAATCAGTCATATATAAACACTACAAACATACAAAATATTGCATTAGATCATAGTTTCAATACAAATGACATGGTACAATAATGATATAAACAAGTTTAAAATATTGTGCTTGATCCCAATTTCAATACAAATGACATGGTACAATAATGATTTCTTGCAAGTTCTACAAGTAATGTGAAAAAATATAAAGTGATATAAATATTTAGGCAATAAGACATCATGAAATAATTTCAAACCAATTGTGGCTTAGTTAAAATGTAACAATGAACATGAAAATGTAGTAAATGAATTTATGATGAACATATGCATTATTCAATTTCATATATTGAAATTTTTATAGTTTACGACATCATTGCAACTTCATCCAACTACTACAAGACAAGGTTGTAGTTTCATCACCTAGTGCACTTTTCTCAGAGATTTCACCTTGCCTTCATGCGCCTTACAAATATTACAACATTTCTTCTCCAATTCTAAGTTACAAAGATTACAACATACCTTCTAGCATATATTAAATCCAAATCCCCCAAACATTGTAGGCCATAATTTCAGTGTGCCATGATTTGGAATATAAACTAAGAGACATATGTGACATGAAAATATGTTTGAGATCTCCATTTTTAAATCAAAATCATTGCATACAAGTACATTCAAAATTGAAACCAACATATTATATGTAATAAATGTATGTACTATCTAGTTATTCAGGGCATGATCGGAAAATCCAGATCATGTTATCTCATCCCTTGAGTGCTCTGGAGGACATATTGGGACCCAACTATTTTATAATTGACAATCAATTGAGATGTAGTTTTAGGTGCAAACTTGTTTATATTAGTACAATAATTCATCAAAAATCACCTTATTCGAATGGACCAAAAAAGTAAATCGGACAAGATCGAATCCTAAATATCCATATAAATGTACTTGATTCATTTGTTTTTCCTGGAATGTTGTTTACAAACATCATAATGGTATGCCAAATTCAATTATTCGTTCATGATCGACTTTTTTCATTTTCTATTTTCTAACTTTCGATTTTTTCTTTGATTGAACCTCTATTAAATTTATGCACACTTCACATACCAAATGACTATATTGACAACTTGTTACATTCAGTTGATAGGATTGAAAGTGAACATGACTTTCGGTTTAATGGGTTTCTTGAAAAATTATCCTTTCAGTATGATGGATCATCTTTCATATATAAAAGCATCATCAATATAATCCTCCAATAATTTCATCTCTCTTTCTATGCATCACATCAAATAATATTTAACATTTTCATCATTGTCTATCATTTTCTCGATCATCAAATAATAAGTTAGTTGTTTTCTTGATCATCATTTTCAACATGATCGAATCATATGGTTGGATTTTACATTTGACAATATCCAATGTTGATTGTATTCGATCCCACGAGCTCTCAAGGAATCATGCTTTTTTTTATCAAAACAATGTTTCACATAATGAGTATCGTGTGCACGATCATCACTTATATAAAAGTGATATTATTTAATGACATGTCGATTCTCATTGGTGTTTTCTATGTTATCAATGCTCTTTTGAGAATGTCTATATAGAATGTGGACAAGTATATAAACTTGAACATAATGATAATATTCACTATGTATTTTGTTTTGTGTAGTGAATGTACAATTCTCTTCAAAATAAACTATTGACAAAATCGCCTCAAGTGGAAAAACTTCACAGGATTCTTTGAATTGTAGGTCTTTTCATCATGCTCTATGTGAATGCTTGGTGTATTTATAAAAAAAAATTTCAAACTTTTTCAAAAAATATATCACTAAGATCTTATCTTCTTGCAAATCAATCCTTTTGGAAATAATGTTTGAAGAATTTGGAGTAATAACATTGATATATTGTGTTAGCGCAAATTTTTGCAACATGGTGTTTTCTTCTGGTTTCGGGCCACTGGTGTAAATGTATGGAAGAGGGGTTTGAAAACCGGTCGAGTGTGTTTTATTCAAAGGCCGCAACCTAAGCGTCGAGCGCATCCCACGGGAGAAGTCCATTTCGGGCTTAAAATCAAGCGAGCGATTAGTCTGATTTCAACGGCAAGGATCAATTGACAGAGCAGATCGACGGTCGGCGGGAAATCGCGGTTAGAGGAGTTGTGTCAAGATTAGCACAATGGATAGTGCTATATTACATTCAAGAAAGGGTACTGGCGCACATCATCCGATAAGACAAGTTCAGAATGCCGACGCAATCTTAGCCGTCCATCCAAAAGGATGTGTGGTGCATGATCAGGTCATGTCGGCATTTGGGAGTTCAAAGGGTGAGGGGTTTCTCGTCATTTCACATCCCGAAACCTCGAACCTCGACACACCGTAAGCACCCAGGAGTTGGGCCCACGGTCTTGGCATTCGGTCACAGGAGAATGGGTCTAGGAAAAGGGTGTTGGTGCACATCATCCGATAAGACGGGTTCAGAATGTCGACGTAATCTTAGTCGTCCATCTAAAAGGACAAGTGGTGCGCAATCAGGTCATGTCGGCATTCAGGAGTTTAAAGGGTAAGGGATCCTCGTCATTTCACATCTCAAAACTCTGAACCTCGAAACGCCAAAAGCGCCTAGAGTCGGGCCCATGGTCATAGCGCCTGGTCACAGAGGAACAGGCCTGGGGAAAAGGCGCTAGCGCGCACCATGTGATGAGACGGGTCCCAAAACATCGACATCATTTTAGCCGTCCGATCCAGGGACGCGTGGTGCAAGATCTAATCACATCGTCATGTCGACATTCGAGATTTCAAAGGGTAGGGGCTCCTCGGTATTTCACATCTCGAAGCCCCGAACCCCGAAGCGCCAAAAGCACCTTTGAGGATAAGCGCAGGGTCACAGCTCGTGGTCACTTGGGGAAATAGAAAGAGTTGTGCAAGGGAGGCCAAAAGTGCCAATTTGAGTTTCAGAAGGGGGGCACCGTGTTCTCCAGGTGCCAGTTCGACTTGATATCAATCCTGATACCTGCTTGGAGTGAATGAAGAAGAGAGGGGGTGGTTGAAACCTCGCCTCACTCATTAATTGCAGGGTATGGATGTCCCGGTAGGAAGTCTGCCCAAGATGGTCCTCTGTGCTTTCTTTTTTCCTACAGAAGACATGTCGAGACCTTGACTCACCATGAAATTCTGCGCACGCTAATTCAAAATTTAAGGGCTCAGATACCCCCTGGAACGAGCCATGCAGAGTTAAGGTGGCGTATGACAGAGGAGTGCAGGCCAGATTTGATTGAAGAGATGCCCCATATTGGAAGTCTAGGAGGCCTCTGTTGGGCAAATGTTTAGGAGTATATGTACTTAGTTTGGATTTTTTTCAAAGCATCGATGGTTGAGCTTAGCTCCCAACTGTAAAGTTTTTGAGGAAACTCTGGTTATGTATTTTGATTTGAGACTGTCAAATTAATGGAAGTCAGCTTCTCTTTCCTTTTTATTTTGTTGTTAGCTATTTAAAACACTCGGAATCGGAGAATCCAGTTGAGGGTCACATATTGTAGGATGACGTATGGTTGGTCACTGCAATCTCTGCAAGAGTCTTAAGCAGTCTCCCACGTTGTCTTTTTCATCTTACACTGAATGATTCGCAATTGGAGGATCCAGCCGAATGGTTGTGGCTGCATAGTATGATAGGGTTGATCAGTGTGTAGTTATCACTGTTTCATTTAGGCACATTTTAGTGTCTCATTTTTCTTTCCCGAGTTGCTGGAAGGCCTGATACCCAGAGCAGTCTCCTCTCTTTTCTCCCTAGTCTTCCCTCTACTCTCACTTTAACTCAAATTTCTGACTGAAGTTAGTTATGGCCCTCACTTCCCTGTGCATTTCTGGCCTAGTTTTCTGAGTTAACGATACTGTTCTGAGTTTACTTCCATCTGATCACCCCTTTATAAAAAAATCGTGACATAAAACGGATGGGCATCGGGCTCTGCTCCTGCTGCAATCCAAGAGTGACTTCCAACACCAACATTTCTGGCGCCGTTGCCGGGGAAGAAGTTGAAAATTTTCCCTGGGATTGAACGACATTGAGCCTCTGATTCTGAAGGTGCATCAGGCATCAGAGCCCTTAACGATTGCTACTGTTCACCTGGTGACTCCATTGTGACGAATCCACTGGAGTGAACCTGTTGTTTTAGTTGTGGCTTCCAGAGGAAAACACATGCGGTCCCATCCACAACTGCCTCTAGCTACGCCTGAAGCTAAGTCACAGGAGAATTTCAGAAAAGGAAAGGCCCCTCGAGGAGAAGCTTCCACCGTCGAACCAGGTAATTTGTCATCTCCTTCTGTAGAAACCCCTTTTTCTTCTCCTCAGCTTCGCAGCAGACCATATTCTGAAGCCTCTCGTTTCCTGAATTTCAGAAGTGTTCCTGCCGAGTTGCCTCCTCCTAGTTCTGCACTAGAGGGAGAAACCCTTGTCACTTCCCTTACCCCTGTAAGCCTATTTCTAGTATCCCTGATTCGAGATCCTTCCCCTCCGAGTTCTCCTCCACCTAATATCCCTATGGCAGGAGCAAATCCCCCTATGACCAGAATGGAGGCTATTATAGCTGCTAGGTATGTTCCCCTTGTGTTACCTCAGCCTCTCAATGCCCTTCCAGCAGATGGTTACCTCAAGCAGCTGCCCAAGTTTACAAGGGAGGGGGACATAACTGCAGAAGAACAGCTTGAAGCCTTCTACAGTTTTACAGACGATCATGTTATCATGCATGCAGATGTATGGATGAGGATTTTCGTCCATAGTCTTGAAGGTGAGGCTAGAAAATGGTTTAGGGCCCTGCCTCCTGGATCTATTGATGGGATTGAGGCTTTGGATAGTGCCTTTTTGAGACAGTGGGGAGACAAAAAGGACTTTATGTATTACATGACTGAGTTTGGGTCTTTGAAGAGAAAGGAAGGAGAGTCTGTCTCTGACTTCTCCAAAATATTTAATAAAATGTACAATAAAATCCCCACCGAGATAAAGCCCTCCGAAGCCTCTGCAAAGATCACTTATGTCAGCGCTTTGATCCTGATTTCTGCCTCCTGCTGAGGGAAAGGAGAGCCACCACTTTGGCTCACATGCAGGATGTAGCCGTGGAAGTAGAGTCTAACATATTGGTTGTTGATCGACTCAGGAATAAGGATGACAGAGACGTATCCAGGAGAAGAACAAAGGCCTCCCCATCCCAATCCTCTCCCCTTCCCCTTGAGACGCATGAGGTAGCTAAAGTACTGAAATCCCTTTCAGCTAGAATGGAGAAGTGGGAGTTAGAGGGGAAGCCCACGTACAGAAACCCCCAGAATACTGATAACAGAGGTTTCAAGAGGCCTGGTAACAATATGCCACAGAATTTTCCAAAGGAACAAAGAAGCAGAGACAAGGATGATCAGAGGATTCAGACCCCTCTCAAGAATAGCCTGGTTTCTCATGAGGAAGGGGAGGAGATAGAGGAACTCGACCTTGAGATCCACTGCATCGAGGACACTTCCTCGTTTCCTCATTTGACTCAATCTGCATATGAAGAGTCCCTTATAAACACTCAAATCAACGAGTTGAGTAAAGGGGAAAAGGCCAGCAACACTCCTAACAAATACAATCTCAGGTCAAAAAAGAAAGAAAGGAATTTTGATAGCCAGGATCAGCCCCTCATAGAGGAAAGGCCTACTAAAGCTGCAACAACCACTACTAAAGAAAAGAAAACTCAGAATGCTTCGCCAGCAGCCAAGGAGCCTGTCTTTGAGGTAAGGGAAGCTCCTAAGTCTCTCTCCTCCTTTATTTTTGAGCATGAGATTCAGAAGATTAGAATTCTTGTACCCCTATCCGAACTAGTTAAAAATGAAGATTTCAAAAAATCCCTCTCCAAGCTACTACAATCTGAGCCCCCCCAGCCTTCCACGGACTCAGTAAATCTCCAAGATGAAAATCCAGTAGTTGTCCTAGGTCCCATGGTAGAATATAGAGATGATTCATCCCCTCCTTTCTACACATCCCTGAACATACATGATAAAGTGTTGCATAACTATCTCATGGATTCAGGGGCTTCCCATAACCTTATGCCCAAAATAGTCATGAAAGAATTGGGACTGGAAGTGAAAAAGGCTTATCATGATTTGTACTCTTTTGATTCAAGGAGGGTGCAATGTCTTGGAGTTATCAAAGACTTGGTGGTCTCTTTATTTCAGCTGCCCATGAAGAGTGTGGTCATGGACATTGTGGTAGCTGATGTTCCCCCCAAGTTTGGCATGTTGTTGTCTAGGTATTGGATTAAAAGACTTGGAGGAACATTACAGATGGATCTCACATATGCCACCATTTCAGTCTTTGGAGGGGAACACAAGATGTTGTACAGAGAAGCCCAGCTAGCCTATATTTTCAGTGATGAAGCAAACCCCACCAATCATCCCATCTTTGCACTTGACACTTATTTGGGGTCTAGTTTATTGCATATCACTGATGCTCTTGAAGCCCCTTTCCAAATCAGAAAGCAACCCTTATTTGATCACGGGACACCTCCTCCAAACACCTCCATTTGGAAAATATTTTTTAACGGAGATTCTTCTAGCGAAGGCGCTGGTGCTGGAGTGGTTTTCATGTCACCTTCTCAAGAGACCATATCCCTATCATACAAGCTGGAATTTGAAACCACCAAAAATGTGGCAGAGTATGAAGCTCTTGTTCTGGGTATGAGGGCTACAAAGGAAATGGGAATAAGGGAGATGGTAGTGTTCGGAGATGCTGAATTGATAATCCAACAAGTCAGGAATGTCTATCGGACTAAGCATCCTCGGCTCAGAGCCTACAGAGAGGAGGTATAGGACCTGATTGACAATTTCTTCTCAGCCTTCAACATCTCTTTTATTCTAAGGGAGCAAAATTATTTGGCTGATCCTTTAGCTGTTTCAGCTAGCCAGTTCAAGGTCCCTCTACTGTCTATGGTCAAATATGATGTTGAGATAAAATATAGGACCTCTGTATCGGACAATGTCAAGCATTGGAAGGTATTGGAAGATGATCTTGAAATCGAAAAATTTCTCCAATCTGTTGATGAATTTTCTACATTGCACATTGATCAGGATCCTAACCTTGAAGGTGACCCTCACCCTAAGGTGCTTTTAAATGAAATTTCTAATCACCAGATTATTCAGCTACCTAGCAATCACATTCCGAGGGGACTAGTTCCTTTAGAAAGATTGTTTGATGGGAATGATGTGGCAGTAAAGGGTAGGGTTTCAGATGAAGATGCTGACATAGCTGAGTGCAACATTAGCACACAGGAGGAGCCTAAGTTTTTCAAGTTGTCGAGCAGTTTGACCAGAGAACAGAGGGTTGAATATACCGAGTTATTAAGAGAATTTGTTGATGTGTTTGCATGGACCTATGAAGACCTCAAGACATATGACACATCTGTCATTGAACACAAGATCCCACTGAAGGAGGAGGCTAGGCCATTTAGGCAGAAACTAAGACAAATAAATCCCATGTTGCTACCTGTCATGGAAAAAGAAGTGAAGAAGTTGTTAGATGCCCAAATCATTGTCCCCTTGAGATATTTTGAATGGGTGGCCAATTTGGTCTCGGTAAGAAAGAAAAGTGGTGAAATCAGGCTTTGCATCGACTTTAGGAATCTGAACAGAAGCTCAAGAAAGGACAATTACCCCCTACCTACGATGGAACAAATATTGCAGAGGGTAACTGGTGCATCTAGGATATCCATGATTGATGGATTTTCTGGCTATAATCAGATATCAGTCATGCCTGAGGACAGGGAAAAGACAGCCTTCACCACTCCTTGGGGCACATTCATGTATGCCAAAATGTCGTTTGGACTAATGAATGCAGGAGCAACATTTCAGCGAGCCATGGACATAGCCTTCATCGGGGAGAAAGACCAGTTTGTGGTGATCTATTTGGATGACATCACAGTCTTCTTCAGGTCTGATAAAGAGCACTGCTATCACTTAAGGAAAGTTTTCTCGAAATGTTGGAGGTTTGGTCTTTCCCTAAATCCAAAGAAATATTTGTTTGCTATGATGGAGGGAAAGCTGTTAAGCCACGTAATATCAGCAGAAGGAGTGAGAATTGATCCCAACAGAGTAGAGCCAATTCAGACCCTATCACTTCCCAGGTCTAAAAAGGAAGTCCAGGCCTTTTTAGGAAAGATTAACTTTCTAAGGAGGTTCGTCTCAAATTTTGCTGAACTGGTGAAACACATCACATCCATGCTCAGAAAGGGAAATGAAGTGAAGTGGACCACTGAACCCAGGGAATCTTTTGTCCAAATAAAAAGGGCACTGACTGAGGCACCTGTGCTGATTAGTCCTGACTATTCCAAACCCTTCCTAGTTTTTTCTTTTGCTTCTTTTGATATAGTAGCAACGGTTTTATTGCAGAAAAATGAGGAAGGGTGAGAACAACCCATTGCCTTCTTCAGTAAAGCATTAAGAGATGCAGAAATCAGGTATGAAATCATGGAGAAGCAAACCTATGCCTTGGTGAAAGCTCTCAAAGCTTTCATAGTCTATGTCTTGCACTCAAAGGTGACCACATACGTTCCTTCAGCCTCTGTGAAGGACATCCTTGTACAGCCTGGCATAGATAGGAGAAGGGGTAAATGGATTGCTAAGATCCTTGAGTTTGACCTGGAAATAAAGCCCACCAAGTTTGTTAAGGGGCAGGGTTTAGCCAAGCTACTGGCTGAATCCAATTGCACAACCTTGGGGGTTAGTCTGATCAATACTTGATCAGGAACTCAGCAAGTTGAGTTGCCCATCCAAAGCTCTCAGGACGACCTGTCACTAACAAAATGCACCTGGTATCGAGACATTTTATACTTTCTACAGAAGTTGAAACCCCCTAATGGAATGGGTAAAAGTAAGGTGAAATCTTTAAAACTCAAGGCGGTCAAATATTGCCTCATTGACCACGTCTTGTATTGGAGATACCCTCTAGGGGTGTCGCTGAGATGTCTGAGCCCACAGGAAGCCCAGAAAGTTATGTTAGAATTCAATGGTGGCCGAAGACCACAACTCATAAAATTCTTAGGGTTGGATACTACTGGCCCACCTTGTTCACCGATGTTTGTAAAGAAGTCAAAGCTTGTATCAAATGCCAAAGGTTTTCAGGAAAGCAACAGCTCAACTCACTGCCACTAAAGCCTATGGTAGTTTCAGCACCTTTTCAACAGTGGGGGTTGGACTTCATTGGGGAGATTCACCCTCCTTCAAGTGGTCAGCACAGATGGATCCTAACTGCGATAGACTATTTCACTAAGTGGATAGAAGCGGCCCCCACCAGGAGTGCTTCTCACAAGGTTATTATCAGCTTCCTAGAAGATATCATAGCTAGATTTGGCTATCCCAGCGGAATTGTCACTGATAATGTTGCTTCTTTCAAGTCTGAGCCTTTGATTAAGTTCTGTGAGCAGTTCAAAATTTCACTGATTCACTCCACCCCCTATTATCCTCAAGGAAATGGACTGGCAGAATCCTCCAATAAAAGCCTAATCAAGCTCATTAAAAAATTATTGGAAGACAATAAGAGGACTTGGGACTCAAAGCTCAAATTCTCTCTATGGGCCGATAGAGTGACAAGGAAGAAGTCCCTGGGCACCTCGCCTTTTCAGCTGGTCTACGGAATAGAGGCAGTTTTTCCCACTCAGCTCGCCTTACCTGTGGTGAAGTTCTTTCAAGATTATGAAGGAGAGATGGATCATATGGTCAGAAGAATTCATCAGATAGTGGAAGCACACCAGATCAGGGAGCAGGTGGTGGACACAGCTCACAGTCATCATCAAAAGGTCAAACTAGCTTTTGACAGGAAGGTCAGGAAGAAGGAGTTTGAGATCAGGGATTTGGTGCTTAAGTGGGATGCACCCAGACAGGATAAAGGAAAACACAGCAAGTTCGATGCCCTCTAGATCGGGCCCTTCAGAATCTCCGAGGTTTTCCCAAATAACACATACAGGTTGCAGGATCTGGAGGGTGAGGAGGTTTTTAGCAGCCCAGTAAATGGGCATTTTCTGAAGAAATGTTTTGTTTGCGCCTTAGACGGCTCCTATGTTTGTAAATATTGTCCTTTTGGTTCTTTTTTTATTTTTCGGCTTAATAAATGACTCCATAGCCCAACAGCAAGGAACTGAAGCTGAAAATGAGTTCTTAGAGCATCGCAGGGATGACTCTATCCCCCATGGAGCCTAATGTTAGTGCAAATTCTTGCAAGATGGTGTTTTCTTCTGGTTTTGGGCCATTGGTGTAAATGTATGGAAGAGGGGTTTGAAAACTGGTTGAGCATGTTTTATTTAAAGGCCGCAGCCTAAGCGTCGAGCACAGCCCACAGGAGAAGTCCATTTCGGGCTTAAAATCAAGCGACCGAGCAGTCTGATTTCAACGGCAAGGATCAATTGATAGAGCAGATCGACGGTCGACAGGAAATCACGGTTAGCGGAGTTGCATCGGGATTAGTGCAATGGATAGCGCTATATTACATTCAAGAAAGGGCGTTGGCGCACATCATCTGATAAGACGAGTTCAAAATTTCGACATAATCTTAGTCGTCCATCCAAAAGGACGCGTGGTGCACGATCATGTCATGTCAGCATTCAGGAGTTCAAAGGGTGAGGGGTTTCTCATCATTTCACATCCCGAAACCCCGAACCCCGACACGCCATAAGCGCCCAGGAGTTGGGACCATGGTCTTAGCACCCGGTCATAGGAGAATGGGTCTGGGAAAAGGGCGTTGGTGCACATCATCAGTTAAGACGGGTTCAAAATGCCGACATAATCTTAGTCGTCCATCCAAAAGGACATGTGGTGCGCGATCAGGTCATGTCAGCATTTGGGAGTTCAAAGGGTAAGGGCTCCTCGTCATTTCACATCTCAAAACCCCGAACCTTGAAACACTGAAAGCACCCAGAATCGGGCCCACGGTCATAGCGCCCGGTCACAGAGGAATAGGCCTGGGGAAAAGGCGCTAGCGCACACCATGTGATGAGATGGGTCCCAAAACACCAATGTCATTTCAGTCGTCCGATCCAGGGATGCATGGTGCAAGATCTAATCACATCGGCATGTTGGCATTCGAGAGTTCAAAGGGTAAGGGCTCCTCGGCATTTCACATCTCGAAGCCCCGAACCCTAAAGCGTCGAAAGCGCCTTTGAGGATAAGTGTAGGGTCACGGCCTCTGGTCACTTGGGGAAATAGAAAGAGTTGTACAAGGGAGGCCAAAAGTGTCGAGTTGAGTTTCAGAAGGGGGGCACTGTGTTCTCCAGGTGCCAGTTCGACTTGATCTCAATCCTGATACCTGCTTGGAGTGAATGAAGAAGAGAGGGGGTGGTTGAAACCTCGCCTCACTCATTAATTGCAGGGTATGGATGTCCCGACAGGAAGTCTGCCCGAGATGGTCCTCTGTGCTTTCTTTTTTCCCACAGAAGCCATGTCAAGTCCTCGACTCACCATGGAAGTCTGGACATGCTAATTCATCATTTAAGGGCTCAGCTACCCCCTGGCACGAGCCATGCAGAGTTAAGGTGGCGTATGACGGAAGAGTGCAGGCCAGATTTGATTGAAGAGAAGCCCCATACTGAAAGTATAGGAGGCCTCTGTTGGGAAAATGTTTAGAAGTATATGTACTTAGTTTGGATTTTTTTCAAAGCATCGATGGTTGAGCTTAGCTCCCGACTGTAAAGTTTATGAGGAATCTCTGGTTATGTATTTTGATTTGAGACTATCAAATTAATGGAAGTCCGCTTCTCTTTCCTTTTTATTTTGTTGTTAGCTATTTAAAACACTCGAAATTGGAGGATCCAGTTGAGGGTCACATATTGTAGGATGATGTATGGTTGGTCACTGCAATCTCTGCACCAGTCTTAAGCAGTCTCCCACGTTGTCTTTTTCATCTTACACTGAATGATTCGGAATTGGAGGATCCAGCCGAATGGTTGTGGCTGCATAGTCTGATAGGTTTGATCAGTGTGCAGTTATCACTGTGTCGTTTAGGCACATTTTAGTGTCTCATTTTTCTTTCCTGAGTTGCTGGAAGGCCTGATGCCCAGAGTAGTCTCCTCTCTTTTCTCCCTAGTCTTCCCTCTACTCTCACTTTAACTCAAATTTCTAACTGAAGTTAGTTATGGCCCTCACTTCCCTGTGCATTTATGGCCTAGTTTTTTGGGTTAACGATACTGTTTCGAGTTTACTTCCATCTGATCACCCCTTTATAAACAAATCGTGACATAAAACTGATGGGCATCGGGCTCTGCTCCTGCTGCAATCCAGGAGTGACTTCCAACACCAACATATTAATATCTCTTGCAATTCATTGTTATATTGGACAAGGTTTGATCATTCACATCAATATGATACTTGGAGTGAAATAAAGCTAGATTTCCGCAATGATTACATTACTTTCCACCAACATATTTTTTTGGTAAAATAATTCATCAGCTTCTCTTTCACATAGAATTTGGAATATAAAGGCACTGATTGTGGAAGGAGGAGGTGAACTTGCCAAAAATGTTTTACCAAAATAAACAAAAATGATCATAATATAACTCAAATTCCACATGACAACAACAACAACAAGTGTCACAAACAGTGATGGGTTTAACATACCATGGTTTTTGTTGCACAAATGTATTGATGAACATTTTAACTTGATTGTGCTTCTCTTTGAACTTATTGAACAATTTTGTTTGTGTCATTTTCAATGTATGTTTTGTATGCTCTTCATATTGACTTCATGTTATTCTTTGTTGCAACACATCCCCTGCATTTGGTGAAACACGAGAATTTTCCAACCAGTATTCATCGGCCATAGTTTTATCATTTTTTGCAAGTTTATCTTTGTAAGGTTGTCTACAAATAATTGTCCAACAAGTAAGTTCATCATTTGCATCTATTTGCAACTGGAATTTTCTATGTTTGTACATTGTTTTTCTTGAGGTTCCCATCACTTTTTTCATATGTTGTGTCAAGTAGTCTTTTACATTGCTAGATGAAACAACTGTTGTTTGTATTACTCTGCGTGCAACATTGACATATTTTTTTCTAGACTTTCCAAAATATTTTAATGCATCTATTATATTTTCCAAGACACTCTGTTTCACCTTTCTATCTTTTGTCATTTTTTGAATACCCAATAATGATGTAGCTTCTTTTAACTTTTTCAACCTTATCAGACCCCTCAAAATTTGAGCTTGTGTTGCTACTGATTCATTTTAAAAAAAATTATTATAAATTGTTTAAGCACGATATTGTATAACATGGTCAGTTTTTTTGTCCCCAAATTTGTCAGTATCAACATTTTCTAAGATTTCATCATTAATGTTGATATCACCTACATAAATTTCAATATAATTTAAAACATAAATTAAATCTATTAAAATTAAAAACACTTGAAATTAACATAGATTCAATTTGCTAAGTTGTAAACATAAAAGTTTCAAATAAATGTTGTATAAAAAATATACAAATTTAAATTAGATTTATTAAAAAACTAAACAAGCAATCATAAATTAATTAAAATCTACAAGTGTTGAAATCTCGTATTATGTGTGTGTGTGGACTTCTTCATTTTCGACTTCATCAATGTTATGAGGAAAATCAATTTCTGTTTTTTGCAAAATATAAATTCCAACTTACAATCAATTATATTAGACAATATTTTTTTGAATTCTAAACATTATCTATAATCTGTATGCATACATGGTTCAATTTTTTCTTGTTGAACATCAAGATGTAAATCTCTAATTTCATTATCATCACTTTTTCCTTCAGCATTTGCATGTTCTTGTTTTTTTCTTCTATAGTACTCTTTCGACTATTCTATACGACAAGTATCATCCCAAGTGCGATCATATTTTATCTTTCGCTCCCTTTTCTTACCCATGGTTATTCAATCTGTAAAGGTTTTTAAAAAAATCATATCTTAAATAACTTGGAAAAAATTGCTCAATAAACGAAGTTGTTTTAAAAGAATTTTTGGATAAAAAATTGATGTTAAACAAAAGTTTTAAAAAAATTGATTTTGAGAAAATTTGCTTGAGAAAAATTTCATTTTGACAAAATTTATTCTAAAAAAATATAGACTTTGAAAGGAGTTGTTTAAGAAAACTTACCTTAAAAAAACCTCTTTGATATCGGAAGAAATTGCTTATGAAAACCTCCACTTACAACAAAATTGTTGAAGAAAATTTTCAATTTAGAAAATATTGCCCCAAAAAGTGAAAAATAGTGAAAATGTTGCTCCAAAAATTAAAAAATAGCGAAAATGTTGCCCAAGAAACCTAAAATAGCAAAAATACAGAGTGAGTGTGTGCACAAATGTGATAATACGATTTTGGTTGAAAGAATTTATATGGTTTCGTGTCGAAACGTCGCATCCCCCTATTTTTTTTCGACCGACAGATGTTTCTATTTTCAACTTTTTAGTTGAAAGTTAGTCATTTTCGGCCGAAAGTTAGTTTTTTCCATTAAAATTGTGTCTTTTGGCCAGAAAATACTAACTTTCGAATGAACTATTAGTTCGGTCGAAAACCTATAACTTTGACACTTTTCAGAAAACTATGTGTTCATCAGCTTACTCAAACTTGGGAAGGAGCGAACTCCTTAAAATACTATGAGTCTGGTTTCAGAACTAGTACCAATATTTTCATAATTAAATCTACTCTCATTTGATACAATTTGTATTCAATTTAATTGTTATTTAGTAATTTTAGTTAATTTTATAAAAACATGTATGCATATTATTTTTATACAACATAATGGTTCAGTAAAATGAAAAATCAAAATCATGGAAAATTTATATTACAGAACCGTTCATTATCCTCTTCAAAAGGGTATTTTTAGATTTTATTTTTAAATAAAAATTAAGGCGGATACATGGTGTCCAACTAAATGTGTTTAAAATCTGCAACATTTTCAAATTGGTCAAATTCAAAAAATTGTAGTAATTATAATATTCAGTTGTTGTCTTCAAAACTATAGTCATATTTTAATAGAGTTTGTTTGTATTATTTCGGCATATTTCATTTTTCATTAAAAAAAAATTAATAATGAGTAAATTGACTCCATAAACATAACTCATTATTAGTGCCTTCATTTTTTATTTTCTCAAGAAACAAGGAAAATAGACACCCAGATTCATTATTTTACCCTGAAGAAAAATGAAAATAATGTTGAAAGAAACTAGCCCTATTTATATGTTTTGGCCCCATTTCTAACAAATCTCAAGATCTATTGTCTACATGTATAGTATCTATAATATTGAAATCATCGTATAGTATCTATAATATTGAAATCATCAATTATCATTATAAACATAATTTCTTCAATTCTTAAGATTTCACTACTTAGAAATTGTCAATGATTTCTTTAATTTTGCTTCTTAACATTTCTTTCCAAGTTATGTTAGGTTCAGAAAAAATTATTTTCTTTAATTTAAAATTATTATAATAATATACATTGGGAAGATTACTAATTAATGTCTAAAAGTTTTTATTGTTATTTTGTATCTTTATATTTGCTTGGCTTCTCAAGCAAATTTGGCTTTGGCAATGTTGTAGGGAAAATTGTTTTCATTGTATGTGCCAAAATGAAATTGATTTTGTTTTGTGACTAGTCAAAATGTTGCCCAACTTGTTACCATTGCATTTTAATCTCAAGGGTTGTTGTTGAGTTTTCTCTTTAGCTTTAGATTTACTGTTTATAACTAGAATTGTTTGGTTTGTGATTGCTTTTGAAAATATTTTTCCGTCAACAAAATGTTTCATGTTTTCTAGAAATCTTCCATACATTTGTCAATATGTCTCTGTGGAAACATTGTTGTAATGCAAACAATTTTCATTGTCTGCATGGTTGTTTTACCAAGTGGAATTGATTCTATTTCAATGTAACGCTTAGGTAGAATGTTGTCTGGCTTGTTGCAACTACATTATTTTAATCTAATATACAAAAGAAAAAGAAAAAAAAAAACTTGATGTTAAGCATAGCAATTTGATATTTTTGTGTAGGTTTAGATTTTCTTCAGATAACTGGGATCGTGCATTTATGTATGGTTTTCAAGGTTTTGTTTCCCTGATAGAGTTTTTGACATTTTCTTGAAATCTATGATACGTACGGGAATATGTGCCTAAGAAAAAAATTGTATTGTTTGATTTCAAAAGTGATGATTGCATCTTATTCTTTTAAAGTTGTTTGTTATTGATCTTGTTTAAATATATTACGAAAGAATTATTTTTATGTAATGTTATTTTTGGTTGAGATTTATGTTTGTTTTATTGAAAATAAAGCAATCATAACAACATTACTATTTTTCATTCAACGAATGACATGTTTTTTTCTTGGTTTTAGTTGTTTGTCATTTGCTTTGGCTTATGAAATCTATCATAACACTAATCATTGAACTATTGAAGTGTCGAAACAAGCACTATTAGCCTAAATTGATATAATATCAATACATTGTTAGATATATTGTTTGTTTTTCATAGAAGTAATATATTTTCTTCGTGAATATGTTGGAACTTGAGTGTATGTTAAAAACAAGTGTTTTTCTTTCCTACTGATCAAAACTTATTCCATTCTTCAATTAAATGAAACAAATCTCATTGATGCTAATGTTTCAGTTGGCAAGGTAACAAAATACACAAGAAATAAAAGCAATGTTGTGGGCTTAATGGTAGTTGTCCATGTCAGATTTATTTGTTTTACTACTCAGCATTGCAATATTGCACAATCATACTTAGTTTGATTGTTGAGTTTTCTTTGCCACTTTAATCATTGAAATTATTTCTAGACATTTTGGTCTTATTACGATCATTCTACTTTGATCGATTGATGTATGAGTCGCATATTTACTAAAATTGAATTAAATGGTCATCATACTTGTTCAATGAAATAAATTTAATTCTCGTTATGAAACTACTTTAAAACAAGTGAGATTTCAAATATGAATGGTTGAAGTTTTCTAATTGGATATTAAACATGTGTTTCAAAATCTATTGAGCATTCAAGAGATATGTTTTATATGTGCATTCATATGAATATATGATAACTTGTTTAACTAATGATATTTGATCATGTTCAGAAATACTTTCTTGTTTGCTTTAGAATTATTAAAATAATTTATAGTAGGAATATTGATGCTTAATGTTTGCAACGTCTTATTGTTGTTGCTCTTATATTCATTCAATTTTCGTTGTGTTTGTTTTGCATGTATCATATCAACAATGATTTAGTTGTGAAATAAGCCTCAAGTTTGTTGGTGATGTTGTCTTACTGCTACAAGTCACAAATTACTTGAACTAAGTGTTACTCTTTATACACTAGATACATAGTTTAGAATGTAATTTGGATAAAGGGGGTGGCATTTTTTGTATTTTTTATGATGAATTTGATTGTAAGGTTTTATTTTGTTGCTAGTTCATCAACAATAATTTATGTATTATTGATTTTCAACATTTTCTTTGCAAGTTATACACTGATGCAAGATACCAGATATATGAAATATGCAGAACAGAAACGAAATGCTAGAAATAACAGAATAACAGTATAATATCCAGCATAATCTTCACAATACACAGAAATGATATACGAAATAGCAATAGAAATAGCACTTGATTCAGATAGCAA
>JASDQU011245526.1:0-16312 GCA_032191745.1 Picea mariana | reverse complement strand
GAAACTGATGGCATCTGTTTTGGTCATCTGGTTGAGCTTATAATACGTGTCTAGCTTCTGTACCCAAGCTCTGGTGGTGTATTTGGATGATCCATCAAAAGAAGGGATGGTGAGTTTCCCAACTTTTCGGATGAAATCGAGGTTATGCCCTTGTTGCTGTTGTGGTCCTCCCCTCTGCGGCTCTCTGGGGCGGTTCCTGATTCTGAGTCCACAGTACTCGACTAAGGTCATGTACTGATGGAAGTCACGACCCAATGCTGCGTACTCCCTCCTATACTCTGCAATGTTGTCGGCATGAGTGGTTGGCCTCTGTGCTATCGATGGCGGTGCCCTCTGGAAACTGGGCAACAAGGGTATGGGAATCCTACTCACAGGGGTGTATGTGCGAGAGGGTGACTGGGGTCTACTTCTTTCTCCTGAGTTCCCTTGTGCTACATGCGAGACTTGTGTATCTCAGGTTCCCACTCTAGCCAATCTATCAACCACCTATGCCAAGGACTGAGACATGGTCCGTTGACTAGCTAACATATCATTGATAACCTACATGAAAGCTGCCTCTGGATCTACGGGGGCCTTACCACTGCCCTCTGGTTGCTCATATTTGTCTCCTAGCATTCTCTCTACCTCGTGCTCAGCCTCACACTCAACCCTCCTCTCTGCTTCTATGTGTTCCTCTTCCTCTTCTTCTGAGCGAGGAGGAAAAGGGGGAAAATCAGGCCTATGCCTTCTTTCCTGATGCCTGTTGTAAGTGACATATTCGTCACCTACATGTTCACGACCCTCTGGGTCTTCTGCTGCACTCATTGTCTTTAGTCACAGGCTAGCAGGACTAAAGCTCTGATACCACTGTAATGTTCCTGACTTGTCTAGTCTAGGAAACATTGCTAATGTGTGTGTAGGATCAAAGGTTTACAACATATAAATGATCATACAAATAATAAACATGACAAAGGACTGCAAAGTTTGTATTATGATATCTCTGTGAATTACAAAATGGACAAATGCAGCTGAATAAACTGACAATACTCGACTAGATCAACAGACAAAGGATCTTAGTCAGAATACAAATAAGCAACTGCGGCTGAATAAAAATAACAACACTCAGCTAGATCAAAAGACAAAAGGATCTTAGCCGGAATACAAATAAGCAATGAAAAGATAATAATCGGAATATGGGAGCACTGCGGAATCGATGAAGAATGATGGAAGACCTGGATGATCTTCCCGGTGACTAGGGTGTGTCTTTCAACACCAAAATCAGCCAACTGGTGTCTTCCTCCTGGAATACACTGAACTATCTCTCTTGAGATGCACCTCTTCTCCTTAATGACAAGTCATAATCTGCATAATGATGAATTAGGTCGCTGACCCTTCCTTTATAGCTTTCCAAAACCCTAAATCATGCTGAAACCCTAATTCACTCTTGACTTCCAAAACCCTAAATCACTGCTGAAACCCTAATTCACTGTTGACTTCTATTTTTATCTCATAATGACTTAAACATGCTTTTAACCCTTTTTAGCTCAATGTCACTTTCTGAATATAACACATGTGATTGGAGTGACCTCTAGTAACCCTGTTTACCCCTCTTTGGCCCTAGCTATAGTCTAACAGGGCGGTTTAGACCATTAATCCTCCTCTCTAGAGCTCCTATTTGGAAAGGGACATTACACACTAGCGACGGTACGAGGTGGAAATAGCGGCGGTAAGAAGTGGCAATAGTGATGTAGGTAGTGGCAATATGCGACGGTAAGAGGTGGAAATAGCGACGTAGGTAGTGGAAATATGGGATGGTAAGAGGTGGCAGTAACGATGGTAAGAGGTGGCCATAGCAACGTAGGCAGTGGAAATATGGGACGGTAAGAGGTGGAAATAGCGACGTAGGCACTGGTGGCAATAGCGACAGTAAGATGTATCAGCTTCGACGTGGTTTCTATGGGAGTGACACTCCAAGACATTGCAATAGCGACTGTATTGGAGGTATTGAAAAAAAAAATGTCAATTCCATGACAACATTACATTCAAATCCAATTTTTATTCCATAACCATGGCTCTAAAGGATCTTCGTTGATAACATTCATAACATTATTCACTTGTCAAAAGGATAAAATTTGATAGCATTCATAACATTATGCATTAATGCTTATACATGTTTTCTCTAAATGCTCATTTTGCTTGACAATTATAAGTTGGATGTCACCTTGACTCTCCTCTATTCTAGAGTCATACATTTATTTTGTTCTATGTAAAGGGAATAACCATGGACACAAGATGTGGGATGCATTATGTTTGATTATGGTGTTGGAATATTTATTTGGTTCTTAGCAAGGCTCATGTCATTGACAAGATGAGGAACCTCACCAAGTCACCATGGAGTAAGTGCTTGCTACATTTAATTCCAAACAATAGTTTACTAATGTACCCGAACCAACAATACTTGCTTTACATTTCTATAAGACCATTGCCAACAACAACATTAAATTCAAATCCTATTTTTATTGGATAACCATGTATCTAATTACCTTTTTCTAGAGCTAATTAATCTAGAAATGTGTGCATCACACTAACCACAGTGATTGAGTTGGGTTTTATTCCTAGCATAACCTACATTTCATTGAAGAATGTTGTGATTTCATGGGAATGGTGAGTCTAGGAATAACCAACAATGTTTTCATTCCATGGATATGCTTACCTTTTTCCAGAGCTAATAAATATGCACATGTAGACAGAACACCAACCATGGTGATTGAGTTGGATTTTATGCCTAGGAATTGTGTTTTGTTGAAGAATATCAAGGCTTCATGGGGACCTAATGACTGCATTCCAATCAAAGAATGATAAGGCTTCCCGACGATGGACAATATGTGAATAACCAATAATGATTACCACAACATCTTGTTTATGTATTATTTTGAATAATTAGTGGAAAATGCTAAACCCCCACATGCACTTCTTACTTTTTTTCTAGAGCCAAATTCCATAATAAATGCACTTCATATTTCTTAACGATGAATGTAAGATTCCATGACTACCAATTTAGATAATATATACTATAACAATTTTTATTCTCATGTTGGAACCTTTTATTTGGTTTATAGAAAGGCTCATGTCATTGACAAGTCTAGGAACCTTCACCAAGTTATTGACTAAGTATTTTCCACATTTCATTTTTAACAAGTGTTTATTAATTATATCCCAACTGATAATGATTGAATTACATTTCTACATTACAATTGCCCACAATAATGTTACATGCAAATCCAATTTGCATTGCATAACCATATATCTACTTACCTTGGTATAGAGCCAATAAATATGCACATGTAGACAAAACATTGACCACAATGTTTGAGTTGGGTTTTGTGCCCATGACAATTTACATTTTGTTGAATAATGTTAAGGCTTCATGGGGATGGCGAATTTGTGAATAACCAATAATGATTTCATTCCAAGTATCGACTTATTTGGTTCCAAGGCCAATAAATATGCAATTGAACACTAACCATGATGATTGAGTTGGGTTTTATGCCTAGGGAATGCATTTAGTTGAAGAATGTCAAGGATTTGGGACCCAATGATTCCATTGCAATTGAAGAATGTTAAGTCTTAACAGGGATTTCCAATCTGGGAATAACTTGCAATGATTGCAGTCCATGACCCAACACCCCATTTAGGCATCTTGTGAACAATTGGTGGGCAATGCTAAATTTCTCAAGGGGTTGACCCTAAATTTCTCTTCCAATTCAAAATTAGAAGTTCAATTTGAACCAAACTTAGGTAATCATTAAAGGTCGGCCCAACATTCAAATTTTATGTTTCTTTCCCCTTCTTTAGGTCATCCCTCTAAGCATCTAAAGGGTCGTTGTCACATGCATATATATATGACGATATTGATCATTTCCCTTTGAAATTATCTTCAAAACAAAGCTCTAATTTATGGGATAAATACTTCATTTCCATTTGTAACATTTGTAATACAATTAACCTCAGCAAAGCTAGCACCAAGGAAAATTTCCCTCGACATTCTGCTAGACATATTCTTGAAGTGTTGGGAATGCAAATTAAGGCATATCAAATCTTCTTTGTAAGTTTTATTTTCAAAGATAAATAAAAGAACCTTTCATAACTACTCTTTAAACCCTCAACATGTTTTCCTGGTTTCTATGGTCAGAGCACTCTTTATACCCAACAAGAGTTCCATCCTCCAAGAGCATAAATCTCTCCTCTTTCTGTTTTGGGATAGATGTTCTCATGCAATCAAATTCCCTTTCAAAATGCCACGAGTGTGAAGGACAAGTTGTTATTTTAGTTCAAATATTTCTCTTTCACATTCAATCTCATCTAAGGACCTCTTCAGTTTAGCAGAACTAAACCAACAAAACTATCCCAAACATAGTGGTTTGCAGGTGCCCAATCACAGACCTCAGCATACTTTACACCTCTGCATCATTGGACCTCTAACTTAATACACCACCATCCCATGACTATACACTAGTGTTAGGAGCATATGATTGGTGCATACAATCCCGAAGATCTATTCTGACAGGAAAACTACCTTCATCTTCTTCTTACTCAATATATGGTGTTGGACAAAATCGCCATAAGGTTGTAATCTAGAACTATGAAAGATTTCTTAAGATAATTATCATTTTCATCCAGAATGTGAAAAATAAGAACCAACAATATACTATCGTCTACTCTATGCAAACCTAATCTTCGATCTTTACAATCTTAAGCACGTACCCAACAAGGTGGGTAACCGGGTGCTTTCTTCCTTCTAGAGTAAGTCAAGTATTCTCTCTTCCTAAGTTTCTCATTGGGTTCCTCATCCATTAGGCTTAGGACTTCTAACCTAGATTTCCTAGCAGCTTCTTGTTTGCTTTGCTCAAGTTGTTCCAAGGTAACATCGTAGTATTCTTGGGATCATATGGTGTAAACATGATCCAATGTATCAATAAAGTTCATGTATTCACAGTTATTAAGGTCCTAATTATTACCATTATTATGAAGTCTAGTGAATTCATACTCCCAATGAGAATCACCACAAGGTAAACACCAAGGACCATCTTCTTGATTAATTACATTAGTGGGTGCTAGGTTATTAGAAACTCTTTGCTCATTAGAGATCCTAGGTTTCCATCCTGGATTTCCTCTTTGTTGTTATATGGAGGTCTAGGAGGAAAATTTTGTTGTTGAGATCTCTCTACATTAGCGATTTTGTTCATCGTGAGACTTTGATTCTATGAGAAGTCAGTTACTATTTGCTCAAGTCTTTGGACCAAAAGTGTCATAGAATTTTGAGCAGGTTCAACATTATGTAAAGTTTTAGGCTTGGTAAAGTTTTGAGAAGCTAGAAGATTCTCTTCAATCTTAGAAGCATGCTCTTGTGCTTCTACAAGAATCTTTGGGGACTTGTCCCTTAACATAAATCCGAATTTCCCCTCAAAGGATTTTGTGTATTGAAGAAGGATGATGACACCATCCTTTAAGCTAATGTCCTCAGGAATTTGATTGAGTAAATTTTCAAATCTTGTGTCAAATTCTTTTATCGATTCATTTTCCTTTTTCATTTCATTATATTGCACTAATAATAACCGAGAATACCTCTTTGTGTCCCATCTCTTCATAAAGGTATCATGAAAGGCTTCCCAAATTTTGATACTCTTATCAAGAAGGTTATTATACCATTTTCTAGCATCTTCAACTAGAGAAGCAAAAACAAGTTTGATAACCACATCTTCATCATCATTATTAAGAGGCTGAATTTGAAAGCATGCATAGACGTTATCTATATGCTCTTTAACAGTGATGACATTATTACCAGAGAATTTAGGCAACCATTTATCAAAATTTTGAGGCATAGTATGAGGGTACCCTTGGATTGCAAACATATCTAAAGGTTTAAAGGCATTGGTAACCCATGGTCATTGAGCCATTGGAGATAAAACAAGTCTTCCTCCAAATAAAGATCTTAATATAGGGGAATTATGAGGATGCCTTATCTTATAGACCTCCTCCTCTTAGGGGATTAGGGGAATAGTCCAGAATTCATCCTCTTATTGTTATACCATGAAACATGACTGAATATTACTGCCAGGCATGTGTCCTTTATTCTGTCATAAGATGCTAAAAATGGTGCTATTGAAAACTCATTTGAATTCTACGTATAGTATGGGAGAGATCCCCTCTTGATGACTGATAATGTATGAAACTAGTCTCAAAAGAGCGCTAATTTCTGGCCTGTATGTTCTGCAAATTATAAAGGTAAACGACACTAAACTAGGCCTAAAAATATATCACTTCAAAAGAATACTAGTGCTTCTGCAAAACCACTCCAAGGGTAAGTGAATCAGCCCAATAAAATATTTCAAATGCTGAAGATAACCCCTCTATTGTGCTGGAACTAAGATACATGAACAAAAAAATAAATTAGAGGTTCGAGTGCTGGCTGAAAAGGTTATATGCTACAAGTGGCCTTCAAAACAACTCCTCAATCTCAATCTCCAAGAATAACCACCATCAAACTGTATTCCAAGCAAGGGATAAGTGGAGAACTCCTCATAGATCATGAATAAATGATAATAAGTGCCAAAACCATGCCAAATCAACCACAAAACCCTAGGGCGCTCCATCACAAGTTCAAGAAATATGCTTGAAATCCATGTAGCAAGAAGGTGAGCACTCCACATGAAACCCTAGTCCATATCATCACAAACACTCTAGGTGACCAATCAAGCCACATAAATAAGGGCATCCATGTCACAAGCCTCCAACTGTCAACTAACTGTTGTGAGGGCTAGGATTACATAGAAATATGTGCACAAGAAGAGCACCCCACTAGAAGTGATAGTCCATGTCATCATAACAAGTTCTAGGTATCAAAATCCTCCAAGAAAGATAAGATGTACAAAAGATGGGCCTTATTTTAGCCAAACAAGAGCCAAAACCACCATGTCACACCACAACGTGCCTCTTATGACCATTATCCAATCCCTTGTGGGACTAGATCCATCATGCATGAACATAGGTGTAACACTCTCTAGATGAACAAGTATAGCAAGACAACACACCATGATGATATGGCCTGCTTCATAACCATCGAGATATGTATATTAATAGGATGATCCATCAATTCGATGTGAAGAAAACCAAAAGATGAGTCATGACAATCAAAACCAAGTGAATCTCCTCCATCAGGGCACCATCAATAAAGGGAAAATACCATTTCCAAGTCAATCCCAAAAGTCCATGAAGAACATGATGCACAACTAGAGTAGCTTCTATCACAATTCCAACCTTTGGAAGGCTAGTATCATCATGCCACCTTGCAAATCTATGAATCATGTGATAAAAATCACATGTGCAATCCTCATGCCAAAATGAGGGATAATAGGTATATTAGGGTTTACAAAAGAACTTGATTTCCAACGAATTTATGAAGTAATTGATTTTGAAGATTCATTCCCATCCAAAACCATATCAACTAGGGTGGATGAACACATATCTCGATCTCCAAGTAACAAAGCAATGTAAGTTAATGTTTCCAATTTTAGATGAATGTGCTGATGAATAACATGTGACATTGTTCCCTTGGATGCTTGTGAAGTTATTTTGGTTTCCTATACTTGTGGGAAAGATATGTCATTCACGTGAAAAGAGCCAACAAGTATAGATTCATGGAGGATGGATGATAATTATTCATAGAAGCATAGCAAATAATCTCTCTAATTTCAGCTACTTAAGCAAAAAGATTGGTAAATGTTAACAAGAAGTTTGCTGTAATAGAATAGTTCTTAATTGAACATGTGTTCAAAGACACTGAAGATGGAGCTTACGTAACAACATTATGCTGCTCGGTTTGGATTTTATGCCCTTGGGCCAAATTGGCCACATGTCCTTGCATGGCTTGAGGAGGTGAGTTGCAACTATCGATAAAACTCAAACCTGGACTCAGATGCATGAACCGTCAATTGCATTGGATGTAGAGCACCAGGTTTCACCTATTAGGGCTCCTACGCTATCATTCCATCGATCGAAAAACAATTTGTTGGAGTATCTCCAACACTAGGATTTTGGTCAATGAGGCATAGTGCAATTTCTGAAGAGGAGGTCGATTTTAAAGAACACCATGTCAAGTCTTTTTGGCTAGTGTAGTCACATGGGCCTTGTCCAATTAGACTTGTGAGAGCTTACAAAAGTCTGCTATGCTACTCGGTTTGGATTTTATGCCCCCAGACCAAATTGACCACATGTCCCTAAATGGCTTGAGGAGGCGAGTTGAAACTCACGATAAAACTCAAACGAAGACTCAGATGCACAAATCGTCAGTTGCATTGGATTAAGAGCACTGGGTTTCAGCTAGTGGCCCCCCTAAGCTATCATTCTTTCGTTCGAAAAGCCATTTGTTGGAGTATCTCCGTCACTAGGGTTTTGGTCAATGAGGCATAATGCAATTTCTGAAGATGAGCTCGATTTTAGAGAACACTTTGTCGGGCGTTTTTTTCTAGTGTAGTCACATGGGCCTTGGCCAAACATACTTGCGGGAGCTTACGAAACTCCATTATGCTGCTCGGTTTCGATTTTATGCCCCCATACCAAATTGGCCACATGTCCTTGAATGACTTGAGGAGGTGAGTTGAAACTATCGATAAAACTCAATCCACGAATCAGTTGCACGTACCGTCAGTTGAATTGGATGTGGAGCACCAGGTTTCAGCTATTAGGGCTCTTACGCTATCATTTTGTCTATCGGAAAATCATTCATTGGAGTATCTCCCACACTAAGGTTTTGGTCAATGAGGCATAGTGCAATTTCTAAAGAGGAGGTCAATTTTCAAGAACATTGTGTCGGGTCTTTTTGATAGTGTAGTCGTGTGGGCCTTGGGCAAACAGACTTGCGGGAGCTTACGAAAGTCTGTTATGCTACTCGGTTTGGATTTTATGCCACCGGACCAAATTGACCACATGTCCCTAAATGGCTTGTGAAGGTGAGTTGTAACTCACGATAAAACTCAAACCGGGACTCAGATGCAGGAACCATCAGTTGCATTGGATTAAGAGCACCAATTTTTAGTTAGTGGGGCACTTATGCTATCATTTCGTCCACTGAAAAACCATTTGTTGGAGTATCTCCAGCACTAGGGTTTTGGTCAATGAGGCATAGTGCAATTTCTGAAGATGAGGTTGATTTTCAAAAACACTCTGTCAGGCATTTTTTTCTATTGCAATTGCATGGGCCTTGGCCAAATAGACTTGCGAGAGCTTATGAAACTCCATTATGCTGCTCGGTTTGGATTTTATGCCCCCGGAACAAATTGGCCACATGTCATTGAATGGCTTGAGGAGGCGAATTGCAACTATCGATAAAACTCAAACCGAGACTCAGATGCATGAACCGTCAGTTGCATTGGATCCAGAGCACTGAGTTTCAACTACTGGGGCTCCTACACTATCATTCTGTCGACCGAAAAACCATTTGTTGGAGTATCTCCAACACTAGGGTTTTGGTCAATGAGGCATAGTGCAATTTCTAAAGAGGAGGTCAATTTTCAAGAAAGCTGTGTCACATGTTTTTGGCTAGTGTAGTCACGTGGGCCTTGTCCAAATTTACTTGCGGGAGCTTATGAAATTCCGTTATGCTATTCGGTTGGATTTTATGCCCCCAGATCAAATTGACCACATGTCCGTAAATGGCTTGAGGAGGCGAGTTGCAACTCGTGATAAAACTCAAACCGGGACTCAGATGCATGAACTGTCAGTTGCATTGGATTAAGAGCACCGAGTTTTAGCTAGTGGGGCCCCTACACGATCACTTCGTCGATCGAAAAACCATTTGTTGGAGTATCTCCGTCACTAGGGTTTTGGTCGATGAGGCATAGTGTAATTTCTGAAGATGAGGTCGATTTTCAAGAACACTCTGTCGAGCATTTTTTTCTAGTGTATTCGCATGGGCCTTGGCCAAACATACATGCGGGAGATTACGAAACAACATTATGCTGCTCGGTTTGGATTTTATGCCCTCGGACCAAATTGGCCACATGTCCTTGAATGGCTTGAGGAGCCGAGTTGAAACTTTCGATAAAACTCAAACCGAGACTCGAATGCACGAACCGTCAGTTGCATTGGATCCAGAGCACCATGTTTCAGCTATTGGGGCTCCTACGCTATCATTCCATTGACTGGAAAACAATTTGTTGCAGTATCTCCAACACCAGGATTTTGGTCAATGAGACATAGTGCAATTTATGAAGAGGAGGTCAATTTTAAAGAACATTGTGTTGGGTCTTTTTGGCTAGTGTAGTTACGTGGGCCTTCGCCAAATAGACTTGCAGGAGCTTATGAAAGTCTGTTATGCTACTCGATTTGGATTTTATGCCCCTGGACCAAATTGAGCACATGTCCCTAAATGGCTTGAGGAGGCGAGTTACAAATCGCGATAAAACTCAAACCGGGACTCAGATGCACAAACCATCAATTGCATTGGATTAAGAGCACTGGGTTTCAACTAGTGGGGCCCATAAGCTATCATTCCATCGATGAAAATCCATTTGTTTTAGTATCTCTATCACTAGGGTTTTGGTCAATGAGGTATAGTGCAATTTCTGAAGATGAGCTCGATTTTCAAGAACACTTTGTCGGGCATTTTTTGCTAGTGTAGGCGCAAGGGCCTTGGCCAAACATACTTGCGGGAGCTTACAAAACTCCATTATGCTGCTCGGTTTTGATTTTATGCCCCTAGACCAAATTGGCCACATGTCCTTGAATGACTTGAGGAGGCGAGTTGCAACTATCAATAAAACTCAAACCACGAATCAGTTTCACATACCATCAGTTGCATTGGATGCGGAGCACCGGGTTTCAAATATTAGGGCTCTTACACTATCATTCTGTCTACTGGAAAATCATTTGTTGGAGTATCTCCAACACTAGATTTTTGGTCAATGAGGCATAGTGCAATTTCTGAAGAGGAGGTCAATTTTCAAGAACATTGTGTCGGGTCTTTTTGGATAGTGTAGTCGTGTGGGTCTTGGTCAAACTGACTTACGAGATCTTATGAAAGTCTGTTATGCTACTCGGTTTGGATTTTATGCCCTCAGACCAAATTGACCACATGTCCATAAATGACTTGTGGAGGCGAGTTGCAACTCACGATAAAACTCAAATTGGGACTTAGATGAAAGAACCATTAGTTGCATTGGATTAAGAGCACCGTTTTTCAGCTAGTGGGGCCCCTATGCTATCATTTCATCCACTGAAAAACCATTTGTTGGAGTATCTCCAACACTAGGGTTTTGGTCAATGAAGCATAGTACAATTTATGAAGATGAGGTCGATTTTCAATAACACTCTGTCGAGCATTTTTTTCTAGTGTATTCACATGGGCCTTGGCCAAACAAACTTGCAAGAGTTTACGAAACTCCATTATGCTGCTTGGTTTGGATTTTATGCCCCTGGACCAAATTGGCCACATGTCTTTGAATTACTTGAGGAGGCGAGTTGAAACTATAGATAAAACTCAAATAGAGACTCAGATGCACGAACCATCAGTTGCATTAGATCCAGAGCATTGGGTTTCAGCTATTGGGACTCCTACACTATCATTTTGTTGACCGAAAAACCATTTGTTGGAGTATCTCCAACACTAGGGTTTTGGTCAATGAGGCATAGTGCAATTTTTGAATAAGAGGTCAATTTTCAAGAAAACTGTGTCGGGGGTTTTTGGCTAGTGTAGTCACGTGGGCCTTGGCCAAATTGACTTGCGGGAGCCTACGAAAGTTCATTATGCTACTCGGTTTGGATTTTATGCCCCCATATCAAATTGACCACATGTCCTTAAATGGCTTGAGGAGGCGAGTTGCAACTCACAATAAAACTGAAACCGAGACTTAGATGCATGAACTGTTAGTTGCATTGGATTAAGAGCACTGAGTTTCATCTAGTGGGGACCCTACGCTATCATTCTGTTGACCGAAAAACCATTTGTTGGAGTATCTCTGACACTAGGGTTTTGGTCAATGAGGCATAGTGCAATTTCTGAAGATGAGGTCGATTTTCAAGAACACTGTGTCGAGCATTTTTTTCTAGTGTAGTCGCATGGGCCTTGGCAAAACATACACGTGAGATCTTACAAAACAACATTATGCTGCTCGGTTTGGATTTTATGCCCTTAGACCAAATTGGCCACATGTCCTTGAAAGGCTTGAGGAGGTGAGTTGAAACTATCGATAAAACTCAAACCGAGACTCGGATGAATGAATCGGTTGCATTGGATCCAGAGCACCAGGTTTCAGCTATTGGAGCTTCGATGCTATCATTCCATCGACCAAAAAACAATTTGTTGGAGTATCTCCAACACTAGGATTTTGGTCAATGAAGCATAGTGCAATCTCTGAAGAGGAGGTCGATTTTAAAGAACACTGTGTCGGGTATTTTTGGCTAGTGTAGTCACGTGGGCCTTATGCAAATAGACTTGCGGGAGCTTACAAAAGTCTGTTATGCCACTCAGTTTGGATTTTATGGTCCCAGACCAAATTGACCACATGTCCCTAAATGGCTTGAGGAGGCGAGTTGCAACTCGCGATAAAACTCAAACCGAGACTTAGATGCACAAGCCGTCAGTTGCATTGGATTGAGAGCACTGGGTTTCAGTTAGTGGGTCCCCTAAGCTATCATTCCATTGATCGAAAATCCATTTGTTGGAGTATCTCCGTCACTAGGGTTTTGGTCAATGAGGCATAGTGCAATTTCTGAAGATGAGGTCGATTTTCAAGAACACTCTGTCGGGCATTTTTTGCTAGTGTAGTCACATGGACCTTGGCCAAACAAACTTGTGAGAGCTTGGGAAACTCCATTATGCTGCTTGGTTTGGATTTTATGCCCCTGATTGAAATTGGCCACATATCCTTGAATGGCTTGAGGAGGCGAGTTGCAACTATTGATAAAACTCAAACCGGGACTCGGATGCATGAACCCTCAGTTGCATTGGATCTAGAGCACCGATTTTCAACTATTGGGGCTCCTACACTATCATTCTGTCGACTAGAAAACCATTTGTTGGAGTATCTCCAACACTAGGGTTTTGGTCAATGAGGCATAGTGCAATTTCTGAAGAGGAGGTCAATTTTCAAGCACAATTTGTCGGGTCTTTTTGGCTAGTGTAGTCATGTGGACCTTATCCAAACAGAGTTGTGGGAGATTACGTAAGTTCGTTATGCTACTCGGTTTGAATTTTATACCCATGGAGAAAATTGACCACATGTCCCTAAATGGCTTGTGGAGGCGAGTTGCAACTTGCGATAAAACTCAAACCGAGACTCAGATGCATGAACGATCAGTTGCATTGGATTAAGAGCACCGGTTTTCATCTAGTGGGGCCCATACGCGATCATTCCGTCGACCGAAAAACCATTTGTTGGAGTATCTCCAGAACTAGGGTTTTGGTCAATAAAGCATAGTGTAATTTCTGAAGATGAGGTCGATTTTCAAGAACACTCTGTCGAGCATTTTTGGCTATGGTGTTGGTATTGGTATGGTATGGTATTGTATTGTATTGGTATTGGTATTGGTATGGTATTGGTATGCATATCATTTCCAATGCATACCATTGTGGTCTGCAATGGTATGGTATTGACAATGTTATTGGTATGGCATGGTATGGTATTGGCAATGGTATTGGTATACATATCATTGTCAATGCATACCATTTCCATTGAATGGTATGCAATGGTATTGGTATTGGTATGCAATGGTATGGTATTGCTATGGTATTGGTATTGGTATTGGTATTGGTATTCAATGGTATGGTAATGGTATTGGTATGTTATTGGTATGTTATTGGTATGGTATTGGTATTCTATCTAAATTGTCTTCATCCCATGTTTTTCTTATGCTAAATCTATCTCAATTGTTGAAACAAAATTCATTTCATCATCTGTTTTTTATGATTTGGCAATTAATTGTTTCAATGTTCCTGTAGGTGAATTCACATTACATCGCTCACTTACCCTCTACCTTTTTTTTCCTCAATCATCACACTACAAGAATAATTTAATGTTTAATATTTCTTCATTCTTGAGGTGCATCATGAGTTTGACAAAGTAGTGAAACACATTGTTTTACCTCCCCATGTAATGATGATCATTATAACATCATTTGTGGGGAACGTATACATGTAACTAAGCTTCACTAGACTTTAGTAACATTGCACATGTGCACACAGAGGTAGTTTTGGGGAGTACTTATTTTCCTAGTGACCAACCCCTCATGTAATGGCGACCTGCACTACTAGGTCCTTTTTATCCACCACTTATCCCTAATCTCTTAATGAGCTTATTGCTTACCTTTATGGTTTGGTGTTTCTTGTTAGAAAAAAGAGGATTACATAGCAATAATATAAAACAGATGCAGAAATAAAACAAATGCCCCTTTATTCCATATTCATTGAACTCAACGGGTAGATACATCACACAATAGGAGTAAATAAGGCTATACAGGTATTACTAGTCCATGCTATTAGATCATATGAGTATCAATTAAATGGAAATCATTCATGCAATGGTTGTATAACCTCTACTGCCAAATTACAGTGGTTCCGGTAGTAGGTTTACCATTGAATAGGCATGGATATGGGAAAGCAATACGATTGGTAACATGTAATGGAAGCTTATTAGAGAAACAAGGCAATCACCTTTCCCATATTCATTGATGTCATTGCCTCAATAAGATTGGTATAATACAAGTAATAAGTCAATTAGTCTTAATCTTCATACTGTATCTTCCTAATAATGATACCACTCTAATCATACAGAAGCTTCATAGTGAGTTCGATAACTTGTAGATACAAGTTATGCTTTGAGTGCCATATCACATAGTTTCCATTACAAGAGCTTAGTAATAGAGAGCTTAGTATGATTCCAGTCATTGTGTTGTTTAGTGATGTTTGGTATAGGCTAAGAATAAAAAGAAGAATGGTCATAAGGTGTGAGGAGGCTTCCTAGAGTAGTGTGCCCTTGATCAAAGTCATAGGAAAATTGTAATTAGAACTAGGGAAAAATAGAAATAAACAATGCCTTTTTTTTTTTTTTTTGTTCACAAGATCAACATATATGATAAAAGAAATAAACAGATCTAAATTAAAATAACTAGAATTGATGGCTATATAAACTTATATGATGAAAGGAGAAATCACACCTGATATGATGAACTGGTCGACAATACGGTTGGAATGGTTGGCCCTGCGTGTTTATATTCAGCTGTATGGCCCTCTGTTAGTATTGAGCTTCCCTCAATCGATGAAAAAAGATCTTAAAGTACCTTCCAAAATCATTCAACCTCCATACATATCTAAAAAATCAATACAAGTAATATTTGTAGCGCATTATTTACTCTAAGATGCATTTTTACGAGATGTCAGAACATATCTGAATGAGCTCCTCTTGGTTTCGAGAATAATTTATTGGAGCCACGCATCTAATATTTGATCAAACTGCCTCCCTTGATTTGAAGTAGCAGCGATGAAGTCAACATTGACTTTGTTGTTGCTCTGTTGGATCGAGGGAGGTTTTCTCCAAGATTAAATGAATCTAATAAATTATTATCTACTGAACAGGGCCAACCATGTGAAGGCGAAAGCTCTTATGGCCTCCCCCCCCCACATCACTCTCAATTCCCCAATACCCAACATATAAATCTATTGAAATATTCATAGCAAAAACAAACATATATACATACCAATATTCACAATTGTTTACAATGAAATAAAATGTTTCCTTGATCCATTTGGAGTGAGTGGAATATGGTGAAAATAAATTTTATATTAAATAATTATTAAAATATTCATGTACATCATCATTTAGTACTTTTAGCCGGCCTCTTCTTCTTAGCTATATAGTTCCTAATCATTTCATCAATATCTACATCTTCGTTCTCTAGGTGCTCTTCAAAATCTGATTGTGATTGCGTCTTATCATGCAGACCACGCCTAGTCACGGGGTACTCATAGTGTAATGGAGGCCGCTGTGATGAGGCATCACCTACAAAAGAAAAAAATACAAAATTTAAATGGCCATTTTTTAAATATCACTGAACTAGTTCTGTTGGATCATGTTGTCATTGAAGCCAATGGTTTGATTGATTGATGTCATTGATTGATGTCAAGTGATTGATTGATGTCAAAGGATTGATTGATTGATGATTGATGTAATACAGTATGTATTGTCCTCGATGAGAATGCATAGATGAAGATGGATCAATGAGTTGTCATTGATACATGATGAAGATGGATCAATGTGGTTCCATTGGTATATGATGCATT
>JASDQU011245525.1:0-25189 GCA_032191745.1 Picea mariana | reverse complement strand
CCTGAAGTTTCAAACCCAACATCCAATGAAAACCTCTCCAACTACAGAATTTTCTAAGATAGTTGCGCCCTCCTGAATAGCTCAATCGAACCCTCCTCAATGGTATGGTGCGCCCTTGCTGGAAATTCCCCAACAGTACAACCCTACTATCTTCTGAAGCTCTAGAAGGAGATATGTTGAGAGTAGAATGGTGTGGAGGAATATTTCATCCCCGAGACCAAGCTGTGCAACAAGTTGAGTGGATATTTCACCACTGAGTTGCTCACAAGGGTTTGTACAGCAAACCCCCAAACTGAATGCTCAAGAACACTAACAAGAAATGTACGAAAATCAGAATGCCTAATAGGTGTGCCCTAGCCTCTTACTTATACTTTTCCTTCTAATCCTCTGTTGAGTTAAGTTAACTCCCAGGGTTAACTTCTATGCTTCTGTTGAGTTATCTTTCCCTCCTTTTATCCTTTCCCTTTCTCAAGTCAACTTAAAAATATAACTTTAATCTAGTTGACCTCGCCCCTTAGTGTGAGACTATGACCTAGTGGGGGTGCCCAGGCCACTGAGTCTCCTCATCACCTCCCTAAGAGGTGGGGGACATTACATCTTTATATTGTTTTTCTATGCAGGCTGATATCAGATGATATGATTTCTATGGAGACTGTATGTCTCTGGACAATAGATGTATGCTACTATGGTGGATGTGTTCCACTAGTTGTGACTATGTGTCACTGATTAAGTAGTTTTTTGATACTTGGTGTGGTAGTGTACCATTGGATTGTAGTTGTGTACTACTATGGATAGAAACAATTGTGTTCTATTGAATGACATTGTTTTGATTTCCATGTAGACTGTCAGTAGTGTTGAAAATAATTATCAGCTAGATGGATAGTCGGTGTGCTTGTGGACAGACATTCTCCAGGCAGAGAATGGTCCAAGTAGAACAAATTTTTGGTGGACAGGTACTCTCTGTGTGGAGGATGGTCCAGGTTAACAGTTTTTTGACATGACATGGACTAGTATTTTCCTAAGGCATAGTTTGTGGTCCGATTAGGAAAATGGTTCAAGACCGATATTTTATAAGGCATATAGGTTGAGACAGATCTCTATATATAACTTGATTAGAAAATAGTCCTAGATTGACATTCCTATAGGAATGGTCTCTGTAGTCAATGGCTTTTAACATCTGTTGGGATAGTCATTCTTCTAGGACGTATGTCCAGATTAGAAGAATGGTCCTTGTGTCACTTTGTGGAGTGAGTGACTTATTCAGCATCGCCTGACTACTTAGATGGAGTATGGTTTCTAGAGATGATGTAGTTGATGCTATCAGATGACAGTGTTATGGTGCTCGTGATCAAATCATAAGATAACATGTACGGCTATGATGATGCTACCGGTTGAATGGTATGTTTATGCTCAATACATCCCTAGCTAGGAGGGAGTGTTGATATTATGGTAGTTGCAGGAGGTATTTACCTCCACATGTAACCCTGACGAGAATAGAATATTTCGGGAAGCAAGAAGACACCCTAAAGCATTGGATACAACCCTAGAAGACAAGTCAACTAAATGAAATATTTAATATTAAGTGCTCTAGCCTCTAGAATGAGAAGTCGGCCCAGACAGTTCAATAAAAATAGTATAAATACATGAAACCAGAACTCATTTGTCACCTCACCTCTCATAATTGCATAAGGCCAGTGGTGCGCAAGTTTGAAGAAGAGCTACAGCTACAGCTGCTGCAACTGGCAGATTTCGGTTTTGACTTGGACTTTCTCTTGGTTTTTGTTTGGAATTTCTGCTTGTCCTTTTGGTTATTCTTGCTTGGTGCACTATCCCTAGAGAGAGGTGTGCTACCTTGATTGGATATCAAGCCTAGGGTTTGCTTCCAAAATAATTCTCTGTCAAGGTTAAGGTGATCGAGGGTGGCTTCGCCCTATGGTTGGGTGACAATATTGCTATATTGTCTATGGTTAAACGAGAACATCCATTACTTTCTAACAATGGTCATGAGCGGCATGTGCACACAGAGCGACCACATTCCCTTTGGTCGTGATTTTCCTAATTACAAGGCGTGACCACCTTAAGGATTGTGGGGGATGTGCACTTGGAAAGAATGCCAAGGGATCTTTTTCGAGCAATGAAAATAGGTCCAAGGGGATCTTGGATCTAGTACATTCAAATGTATGTGGACCTATGATAATTGCATCTTTGGGTGGATTCTTGTACTATGTAATATTCATTGATGATTTCTCTTGGAAGACATGGATATTCTTCATGAAGAATAAGGATGAGGTCTTCAGTAGATTTCAAGAGTTCAGGGCTTAGGTATAGAACCTGAAAGGGAAGAAGATCAAGGTGATGAGGTCAGATAATGGAGGAGAGTACACTTCCATGGAATTCAATGATTTTTGCAAGGAGGAAGTGATCAAGAGGGAGTTGATTCTTCCTTACAACCCACAATAGAACGGGGTTGCGGAGAGGAAGAATGGGTCCATTGTAGAGGTTATCTAAGTCATGACTCACGATCAAGATTTACCCATGTTATTATGGGGAGAGGCATCCAGTACAATAGTGTATGTCCAGAACAACAATCCTCACTAGATCTTGGGGGACAAGACTCTTAAGGATGCTTTCACAAGTGTGAAACCAAAGGTCATTCATTTGAGGATCTTTGGTTGTCTAGTCTACATTCATGTGCCCAAGGAGAAGAGGACGAAGTTATAACCTTCTAGAAAGAAGAGTACTTTTGTGGGATACAATGAGAATTCGAAGGCCTATAGGATATACATTCAAGGACAACGTCATATTGAGGTTAGTCATGATATTACTTTTGAGGAAGAGGTAGCCTTCAAGAAGTCTATAGATTCTCATATGGAGATTAATAGTAAGGAGCAGGAGGTTCTGACAGATGATGGTACATATCCCTCTAGTCTAGTTGTTCATCCTTCAGACTATCGGGAGGAGTCAGTAGAGCTAGCAAAGCCAGTGGATCTACCTACAGTTGTTGTAGTAATCAGGAAGAGGCCAGCATGGCTTCGTGGCACTTTGTAGAATGCAAAGGGGCATGCATCTCCCATTGCTACTTTCAAGGAGAACACATGAACTCATAGGTTCTCGAGTTATATGGCATTGACAAGTCACATAATTGGTTCTAAACCTTCCAGTTATGAGGAGGTAGCAGGCCAGTAGGTTTGGAAGGATTCCATGATGGAAGAGTATCAGTCCAACACGAAGAATAATGTGTGGGAGATAGTTCTGAGACCAAAGGGGAAGTTAATGGTGACTTCCAAGTGGATCTATAAGATCAATAATGTAGTAGATGGAAACATAGAGAAGTACAAAGCGAGGTTTGTGGAGAGAATTTTCTCTCAGAAAGACGGAGTAGACTATGAGGATATTTTTTCTCCAGTCACCAGGTGCACTTCCATCAAGACTATTATTTATTTTTCTTTAGTTATGGGTTGGAGATTAGATCAAATGGATGTGTAGACTGTGTTCCTCAATAGTTTGATTGAGGAGGAAGTGTACATATAGAAACCTCAGGGATTTGTGATACATGGGAAGGATTCTCATGTTTACAGATTGAAAACGTCCTTGTATGGACTCAAGCAAGCACCTAGGGCATGGTACTCCAGGATTGATGGATACCTAATGAGTTTGGGATTCACCAAGACTAATGTGGATCCCAACCTTTACTACAAGGTTTTTGATGGTAATCCTTTGAACTTGGTGTTATATGTTGATGATATGTTCCTTACAAGGCCAAAGAGACACATTGTCAGGTGCAAGAGGGAGTTAGCCTCTGCGTTCGAGATGAAGGATCTTGGATTGATGCATTATTTCTTAGGATTGGAGGTGTGGCAGAGACCAGGTGAGATCTTCCTTGGAAAGGGGAAGTACACAATTGAGATCTTGTGCAAATTTGGTATGATGGGATGCAATTATATGGCTACACCTATAATGACAAGTCTAAAGAAGTTGAGATATTTTACTTCAAATTCAGATTTGGTGGATCCCACAATGTACAGGAAGCTGATTGGATCCTTGATGTACCTAGTTAACACCAAGCCATATATTTTCTTTGCAGTGAGTAACCTAATCCAGTTTATGGTTGAATCGAGGCACTTACATTGGGTTGCAGCAAAGCATGTGTTGGTACAATTGGATATGGTCTGAGATATGTCTCACGTGGTGAAGTGAGGCTACAATGATATACTAATTCTGACTGGGCAGGGAGTGAAATGGATATAAATAACACCTTGAGGTGTTTCTTTAGCTTAGGATCAGCTATGATATCTTGGTTTAGCAGGAAGCAGACTTTTGTAGCACTCAATACAACAAAAGATCAAATGGATGTGTAGACTATGTTCCTCAATAGTTTGATTGAGGAGAAAGTGTACATATAGAAACCTCAGGGATTTGTGATACATGGGAAGGATTCTCATGTTTACAGATTGAAAACGTCCTTGTACAGACTCAAGCAAGCACCTAGGGCATGGTACTTCAGGATTGATGGATACCTAATGAGTTTGGGATTCACCAAGACTAATGTGGATCCCAACCTTTACTACAAGGTTGTTGATGGTAATCCTTTGAACTTGGTGTTATATGTTGATGATATGTTCCTTACAAGGCCAGAGAGACGCATTGTCAGGTGCAAGAGGGAGTTAGCCTCTAAGTTTGAGATGAAGGATCTTGGATTGATGCATTATTTCTTAGAATTGGAGGTGTGGCAAAGACCAGGTGAGATCTTCCTTGGAAAGGGGAAGTACACAATTGAGATCTTGTGCAAATTTGGTATGAGGGGATGCAATTATATGGCTACACCTATAATGACAAGTCTGAATAAGTTGAGATATTTTACTTCAAATTCAGATTTGGTGGATCCCACAATGTACAAGAAGCTGATTGGATCCTTGATGTACCTAGTTAACACCAAGCCATATATTTTCTTTGCAGTGAGTAACCTAATCCAGTTTATGGTTGAGCCGAAGCACTTACATTGGGTTGCAACAAAGCATGTGTTGGTACAATTGGATATGGTCTGAGATATGTCTCACGTGGTGAAGTGAGGCTACAAGGATATACTAATTCTGACTGGGTAGGGAGTGCAATGGATAGAAATAACACCTTGAGGTGTTTCTTTAGCTTAGGATCAGCTATGATATCTTGGTTTAGTAGGAAGCAGACTTTTGTAGCACTCAATACAACAAAAGAAGAGTATATTTCAACCAGTGTCGCAAGTCGTGAAGTAGTATGGATTTTAAATCTTCTTGCGAGGCTATTTGATCAGGACCTAGAGATGACCTTGATACATTGTGATAACCAAAGATGTGTCAAGATTTTGGAAAATCACATATTTGAAAGGTCAAAGCACATTGAGATCAAATATCACTTCATCCGAGACATGGTACAGAAGGGAGCAATAAAGCTCTAGTACATATCCACAGATGAGAAGATTGCAGGAATTCTCACCAAGCCTATGTCTAGAGTGAAGTTTGTATACTTCATAGACAAGCTTGGTGTGATGCAAAATGTCTCCCTCCCTGAGAGGGAGTGTTGATGTTTCAACATTGGGCAGAAATTATCCCAGATTGGTCATGCTGATTTGACCAAGGGAGGATGATATATTCACTCACGAGACCATGTTGATTTGGATAGTGGTGAATGGCCCAAGATGTTGATGTTTTTGTAGTTAGAAGCATCAAACATACTTTCTCCTAGATTGGTCATGCTGATATGACCAAGGGAGAATGATACATTCACTCACAGGGCCATGTTGATTTGGCTAGTTGTGAATGGCCTAGGTGTAGTATTTCTCCTAGTAGTCATGTTGATTTGACGATGAATGATAGAGACTCAATATGCTCTCACATTGTCTGTTCCAGGATGGAGTGATCTATATTAATTAGATGTGCATGTGAGGAAATAATCATCAACATAAATATAATATATAAATATATATTTATAATATAATGTACAAATATATAAACAATTAATAATCAATAATTAATAATTAATAATTAATAATTAATTAATTAATGAAAAAGACATTTCCATTAAATTAAAATGCACTATCGCCCAAGTATATATATCGGCCCTCAATTTTAATAAATCATCTCATGTAATATTTACTTACAATAACCTCTCATCAAGTTCGCTAAGTCTTGTTGATATTTTCAGTGTGTAATTATTCTATGATAACAATAACATTTAAATCATAAGGCAATAATTATCAGGTTTGAAAATCCGAAAATTCAACAATGAGGACCAAAGATGCCTAGCACTTTTCTTCTGAGAGATGTTTGACCTTCATCAATGGGCTACATCGATGGCTTACCAAAGACTAGTTCCCTAGATTGACATGTACCGAGTTGATTACCTCTTACTCCTATCCCTTTGAAACTAGTAGGAATAGGTCCCGTGTCTAGCATCCAAGTTCATACATGATAGATCTGTGGAACATTGTAGACCCAATCATTGTCATGGCCTCATTCCCATCACACATTTCCTTATGATCTTGAATGTTAGAAGTGCTTATCAAGAGCAACAAGTTTCGTTCAGGAAACCTCCTTCTTCTTGAAATTTTTCGTTGTTCCCCATCTAATTGAGTTGGGATAGTGATTTCCAATGGATTTTTCTTTTTCTTTTTTTGGGGATTCTTTTTCTCTTTTATAATTATCCATTACGATGTTCTTACACTTTTTCCTTTTTGTTTTTATATACTGTATATTTTTTACATTGGGATAATCCAATTTTGATTTTAAGTGAACATTATATACATTAAATTAAATTGAATATTACATTAAGATAAACTAAAACATCATTTCCAACCATAACTGATTTCATTTTCAAAAAATGAAGTGCATTTTGACTACAAGAATCTAAACTTTTGTCAATAGCATTAACACACTTAAAATCCAATAGTACATTATCATCCTTACTCTTTTGTGGTCACTTTGCTAATTTTAAAAAGAGAAACTTGAATCTTACCTTGCTTTTATAGGACAATGATAAATATCGTCCTTGATGAGTGCTAACTAGGATGTGGTTTGATGTGGATACTCTTTCGTTTCCAAATACACCTTCTGTAAGTAAGCCTCTTGACAATGGAAAACAATGTGAATTGCTCCAAACTCAATATGAAAATGGATAGTGTGGGGTTATGTTTGGATACTAGGTTACAACATTGAATGAGAAGCTATGGTAGAGAAAGAATACATATCTAACCTTATGAAATAATTCAACTATTTCATGCTAAAGAAAAACTTGGGCTGAAATATTAATTGAACATGTGTTGAATAAAACTAGTTTGCAAACCTGTTTGCAAGAGACACCATGCCATATTAGGTTTTTTGATGGAGACGACGACAATGTTTATGATCTTTCTATAGTTGATATGACAAGAAATACGATAATTTTTCTGCAGTCAATATGTTGAGACCAAGACGAGTGGGCTTACATGTGAGACAAAAATTGCAGGTAATTGTTTTGCAGTGACTTTTTGTAAGTGATTTTTTCGTTCTTTCAATTGCATGTTAGGTTAACAGACTTTGTGATTGCTTTGTGCAGTTTATCCCTGCAACCCCGACTATGATATCAACTATTGAATTATTCAATCCAAACAATGATGTATGCATGCTATTAAAACTATTTGAGTAATAGTGATTAAATAAGAAGACTCTTTGAGAAATAGTTTTATCAAATCAAATAAGAACACTTTTTTCTCAACATCATTGTTCACTATTCCAATTATCACTGTGACATAATTAGAAATAATAGCTCCACTTGCATAGAATATATGTGTGTATTAGTCTCTTCTTACAACAATACTCATGGATGAACAACCACCTGAGTCAACTCCCAAAAACATCACTAGGATAGATGCCAAAGGAACTCCCTGAAGGTTCCATTGATTTCATATAATTGACATGGGAGTTATTTCAGTGTAGGCACATTCATGCTCAAACTATTGTTATTCCATTTGAATGCCTTGAGGAATTCAAATAAAAAGAGAACCAAGTCATCTAGACTACAAAATGGATCTATTTATCATATCAAAGACAAAACCGAGGGTTGTGTACATTGTCAGCATAAATATAAGGAATCCAAGGAATGCATGACCCTTTCATTTGTTGCAATATTTCAACTAAGTATACTCCATATATTTTTTAAGTCATTGTTGTTACACCAATGTTATAGAGATATATGTCAATAAGTTCAGAAATATGAAATACTAGTGTTATGGAGATATATGTCAATATGTTTGGAAATGTGAGATACCAATTTTATGTAGTTACACTGGAATTATAATGATGTGCATGTGTGTGTTCACGCACATGCATGCACATGTTCATAAATATAAGATACCAACATTATACTTTCCTCCTTTCATGTAATGCATGTAATTTACATCATATTGGTGTTAAAGCTAGATATATGCCAGATCTATTCTTTCTCAGTCTCAACATTTGTGAGAACCCATGTTATATATAGTGTTATTATATTTATTATCACACTTGTTTCTCTTTGTTTGTCATGGTGGCCAATGTCAAAATTATAGAGAGATACATATTAGGAAGGTTTTTTTTTTCAATTTGAAAAACAACAAATAATTTTCTTTTTATGTTATGCATGTTATGCTAACATTATAAGGTAGAAATTAAATCCCAATTCTTCTAATCTATTATGTATGAACCCATGTAGTATGTTTTTCCATTTCAACGACAAGATTTAACAAGTTCTTTTATGTTTTTAGGAAATGGTGTTCTTACAAGCCAACAAATTATAGATGTGTTGTTAATGATTCTTTGAAAAAAAAAATCATCCTAATCAAGAGAGGAGGAAGAGAGAATTCTAATTGCATTACATAGATAGAATGATCCTAGATAGACCACACTTGGTGCTCATCATTTATGTCTAGTCTTTGCATGTGAACAAAAATGGTTTTCCTTGCCATGGTCGCGTCAATCATACAATTTCACACCAATGGTGGATTCATCATATGCACTTATCATAATGTGTAAAACATTGGGTGGGATATCTCCTTTTTGTTGGTGTTTCTCCAACTGAGATACACAATAAGCATGTTCAAATGATTGCATTAGAGAAAACCCATGGCAATTTTATTGTTGGGGAAATATGCATTCCCAACTAAAAGAGACATCCTAAACCAAGCTTGACGAATCAAAATACTGGATTCATGATGACGACTTTGTTAGCATCAAATATTGGGTGGAAAATAGTGAGGTAGATGTGTTACTAAAATGGGAGCCATTCATGTTAGGTATAATGACGAGATGGTAAGTAGAGAAGGTTGTTAGGCATGGGCACAACAACATCCTTATGATGGATTCTAAATTTTGCACAAAAAAATACAAGGAATTTTGTTTTTTTTCACCTTATTTACCACATCGACATTAGTATTTGAGGTAAGAATTCATGAAAATATTGTTTATAGAAGACTTGTTTACTAGACCAATTTTATCGCTATGTTATATGAATTCACGAAATGCTTAATTCCAGGGGTCATAATATCTACTTCAATGTTATTATTCAAGGGGATTTATTTATTAGGGTGACATTATATTATGTACAATGAATTCAAGAACTACTTGTTTCTAGTGGTCTGATTTACCAGGTAGGTGTTATTGTTCTGTAATTTGAATTCATGAAATACTTGTCTAGGGAATTATTGTTATGAAATATGTATTCATGAAATGGTTATTTCCAAGGAACTTATTGACCATACACCATTCTAGCTTTTGACACACATTAAAATGGCATTCTTGTATGTTGGACCATATCAAAGAATGTAGAGTGGGAAACAAGACGTTTTTCCAACATGCTTTGACTTCTTGTCCCACATGGAAACCTTCATCCTTTCTTATGGATGATGATCTCACAGAGATCCATGCGATAGGGTGTGGAGATCTCTTAATTTCTCTTTCCTTCATTTCATTGTATATTTATTTAGTTTCCATCTGTTCACCTAAATATTGTGCATTCACATTCATCCAAAATGATTTGTTTCACTATTCGATATCTCTCTGCATATTACATGTGCATCATTGTTGGCTGAAAAAATTGACTAGGTATGACTTTCATGACAGTGAAAAAGAGATAGAAATGTCAAAGTCTCCGAGGAACATAATGCATTCCTCAATGTCAGTTTAGGATGCCACAAACACATTGCTAGAGTTCTATGGAAAGTTCTTTGAGAAAATTGATTTCATCAACTATTTCAAATACAGTGGGAGTTGCAACTAAGTGAATATAAATCTATCATAGTGATATGTTATTGCTTGTAATTTTACAAGCATTATTCTAAATCCATCACAATGATGAATGGCTATTGTTGGTGATTTGGCCATCATTATTTCTAAAACTGTCACAATGATAAATTCCTATTGTTGGTGATTTGGACAATGTTATTTCTTATGCTAATGTGTTACGTGGAATGTTGTAGGTATGTGGGTCAAAGCATGCACGGATTTTCGACATTCAAACCAAGAAACAAATGCCTCCATTGAAACATACCATAATCATATTAAACAATATTTCCTTAGAGAAACGAGTGTTCAATGTCAATTTCATGTTTTTCTCTACTAGCAATTTATGTAAAAATAAATAGAAACAATTATATATTAATTACAATGTTATACATATTGTAAAAAATATCACTGCTTTGATACTAATGTTATGTCAAGTCCATAATCCATCTTTATGTGTACAATGGATTGGCTTAGTGGGAAACTCATAGTGCAAGTACACTCCTACTATTGGTTTGTTGTTTTCATGAAAGAAAACAAATTTGCTTAGAATTTTATAGTAGGCCAGATATGTTGTTATGATCTTAATAGCCCAAAATTAATATAATATCCAAAATAATAAGAATATGCAACAATTGAACGTAATAATTATATTGATAAGACAATTATGCCACTTTGAGGGGGAAAGCTCCGTCACCACATTGAGAGGATTATCTCCTTGTACAGCCAATTGTACTTGAATAATACTTGACACCTTTTACATTGAATGGGTCTACATATAAATATAATCCAAGATGTACCTATTTGAAGTCATGACCTTTGAGTCATACCTATAGTTTTTAGTATTTATTAATGTGTTACTATATTACATTTATTAGTGTTATTATATTTTTATTCCAAGGAAACCCTCATAGAAAACCCTCAAAGTACTTCCCCATGATCCATGGATGGTAAATGGGGTAAACCGTCGACCCTGATTATAGGTGTTGGGTTATTGTTTCCACTTGGGTGAGAAAAAAGAGGTCCCTTAACTATATAGTAAGGCTAGCAAGACAACACAACAATTTGTTAGTTGATTAGTGGCTCAACTAAGTAGAAAACAAGGAAATAAAACTAAACTAAGCATGTAACAACTAAAATTGATGCAAGAAATAGACACAAGGAATAGCTACCATATGAGATTGGTCTTCGAAATGATAACACCTTGGAGAAATATGGGAATTTATGAGTCCCCTCTTCCTCCTTGGGAAGGCTCTTGAGTCCCCAAATACAAAGATTTATCTCTTCTAACAATGGCTAAAAAATGAAAATACAATGGTGAAGAATTGATAGTTGAACTTCTCAAGAGGAGAGAGGTGCAACACTTGCTATGGATGCTCAAAGATTTCTAGGAGAAAGATGGCTTCTCAAAGACAAATTGAACAAAATAAAAATACTCAAATTGCTTGTTATTTTTTGCATACAATGGCCCTTTATTTATAGAAGGATGGAAAGATTTTTTCCAAACTAGTTTCAAATGTGAATGGGAGGCCATTGGAGGTACCTCCCATCCCTTTCAGTGATCCCAAGGCATAATTTGGGGGCGATTTTGGGTATGGGGGAGATCCAATCCATCCCAAAAGTGGTTGAGGCCTGGCCAACATCATCAATGTGTTGTTTTCGCATCTGCATGAGTTTTCCGTCTGTCAGTCACACGGTCTGTGCACTATGCATGTTGTACTCCATGTTAGACCATGCAGATGTGCAAGCATTGAAAGTGTTGAATACATGTAGAACTTCGTAACCACTTTGTATAGTTTTATGCTTATCTTTCCAAATTGAGTGTAATACTTCCATAATTATTGGTAGTATGTTGTGCTTATGCTAATTGTTCATCCATTGTCTGTGTTTGTGGTGAGTAATGTTTTGGTACTAATAGATTCCCCTTATGTGTGAGGTTAGGAGCATATGTATAGCCGAAATACATCATCATTTATTTTGGTGATGATGTCATTGTATAAAGTGTGAGAGAAATTTGTAGTGAGGGACAGTGAGATCAATTTGTTGGAGGGACAGGAGAAAAAAAGATTTGTATTAGGTATTCTCCATAAAATAAAATTTTGTACAAACGAGGTGGGTATGCCCCATGCTCATGTCATGAAACCATAAAGGGATAAAAGTAACTGAAACTGGTAATGGAGTAGATATCTGCAGTGCCCTCAGGGGCGTCAAAAACACCAGATGATGATTTTGATGAATGAACTGCCTCTGAATCGAGGTATGAACAACTCATAGGCATTGATGACCTATAATATTTATAGGTATTCGACTGTGACTTAAAACTGCAATGATCACATAGTAAGACCCACCGTAACATGGAATTTGTTGGAGTCAAATGTTATGGGGGTCAACGACATCAAAAAGAAATCATGACTCTTTTTGTGTCATCCGAGACTACTCATTAATGGAGGGATGAAAGCCAAGATATTGCCACCTTCCTATAACCTTGTGTTGATGTCGATAGGGAAGGAGGTGCGACTGCAAGAAGAAAAGATCTTCTTGACATCGATTGATCAAAATGATTTCAGAAACTGTATTGGTGACGGTGAATGGGATAATAATCATGAACGATGTCTAGAATATAGGGAATGCAAGAACAACCCTTGGTTGGGGGGGTGTGGATGGATGGAAGTAAATGTAAAACATGATCTTGTGTCAAGGGGATGCCCAGATATGGGGTAAAGCTGTGATGAATGGGTGAGACTGCAAGGAGATGTAATATAGGTCCAAATATGGGGTATGGATGTCTACAATGGGAAGGAATTTGGTCATGGTACAAATGTCTTGCAAAGGTGGAGATGAAAGTGAAATTCCCCAACCAAGGGTGGCATGGTTTGTTGTGTGCCAAGGAAAAACGTCGTCAGCTACAACAACCAAAATATATTGTACTTGATAGAATTGAAAGATGCTTTATACAATTACCAAATGAATAAATAATGGGGCTGAAAGTACATGTACAGAAACAGGTGCCCTAGTGAAGTATGGCTTGGCCAGTGAAGTCACAAGTAAATACTGGTGGAGGGTGGGGCCCCATTGGATAGTTTTTGTACCAGGTATATGAATGGAGGATAAGATTGCAGATGGGCAAGTAGTGGTGGATGAAATGGAGGATAAATGGTGATGTAGAGGTGCATCTAATAAAACCAAAACCATGTGATGGGGGAATTCATAATGGGTAGGATAACAAAATGATGAGAAGAAGTATGAGGCTCATTCTCTGAGATGCAAAACTATGAGGAATCCCAATTTTAAGGGGGATTAATCAGCATGAGCATCAACATGTTTTAAGGGAAAACTTATGTAGGACAACTCATGTGGGGGGGAAGGCTAGCAGGTGATAGCACCAAAATGGATGGAGGTGAGGGTGTTGCAGAGCCACCAATAGGGACCCTAGGGATAAATTTTAGGGAGTATGATTGGATAATGCAACTGTGAGCAGAGGGCAGGATTTCATTCCAGTTTGGAATATATACTTGAAGGGGCCAAAGGGATCCCATATTTGATGGTGTGAAGGAAATCATTGATGATGAATTATACATACAAACCAAATACCTGAAGTGAAACATATCTAAAAATAAAACATATATAACAGTTGCTTGATAATCAAATGTGGATAGGTGATATGTACCTACACCTGGGGTGTCAAAAGGGGCTCTCAGGGATCTATACTAAAATGAGTAACCAAGAGTACTATTGTGAAGATGAGGAAGTTTGGATCCTATAGGTGTGAACGGTGCAAGAAATGGAGCTCAAATGCTCTGAAATGGAAGTGAGGAAGTTTTGCAAAAAGGTGTATATATGGGAATGGGGCCCACATTGCTACTTCATTTGTACTCGTAGTTGTGGGGATCTATGAGTTGTAAGATTGGACGTTGGTGATCCTTGCGAGAGAAGACAAGCTCGGACTCAGGTGGTGAGAGAGCCAGGTAAGACGACAAAACCTCCTACATAGGTTAGGTGTGATTTGGGGGGGTTGGAGGTTGTATGATCTTTTTAGGGTTAGGGAAGCAGGGTCATGCGGGCGATGTTTGTGTTCCCACACATATGGGTGTGGACATAATTAATATAGTCGTGCATAATGTGTTGTTGTATCAACCACTTGAGTGCACATGTGTGCGAGAATCTGAATTTTAGTTGCACAGTCTCGGGTGAGGGTTGGGTGCAGTTATCAGAATAACAGTCGCACTGATGTGCAAGGCTGTTGGAAGGACAATCGTGCACATGTGTACGTCTGTTATATGAAACATCGCACATATGTGCGTGACTATATAGGTTTCAGTTGCATGGTTGAAACAAAACTGTTTAACTGAGCAGTCGTGCTAATGTGCACGTCTATTAACCGAACTATCGCATTGAAGTGCTTAACTGTTTAAGAAACATTCATGCAGAAGTGCGTGACTATTCAGGGAATAGTTATGTAGGAAAATGTGTTTTTTGGGTTGGTTTGTGGAGTTTGTTCTAGATGATGAAAACTAATACAAACCTGTTGGATTAGATGTAGGTTGCAGATCATTGTGAAAGGATTTCATTTCAATGGCATGAGAGAGACCGGGAGTCTCTGCGAAGAATGGTGGGGGAGGATGCCTGCATCTAGCGGCATCTATCCAGTGTCGGGTTGTTGACATTTTTTTACTATGAGTTGATCTGGTTGCAAGAGGCACTATTTGATTTCATTGTGTGGATGTGGCAGCCTAATCGACAGGTCTTTGTGGTGCGAGGGTGGGAAATTTGCATATCAACAGAGATTGACATTTATTTTCTGACTAGACTCATTTTTCGAGGAGCGGAGTTGGCAACGCAGCCTAGGATCCTCGCGGGGGTGATTCTGTGGGCGCTGGCCAACCACTACTTATCTGGGACATCAGTGATGAGTAGTAGTTCAGTCAGTATAGTCACTATTGATTCCCTGGAGATGCATGTTTTTAGTTCCATGGTGGTATGGATTTACGAGTCATTGGGGACCCAACGTATCTTGAGCACCTAAATGGCGATCACTGAGAAGGCTATGGGGGGACACATGTTTTCCTAGGTCTGGGTGATGCATGAGTGCATGGTATCCAGTTAGAAAAATGTGTGGCGGCGATAGGTGGTGAGTTTTCCTTTGGGTTCATCTCATGTCCCTTTATTTTTGAGCGGGTGGTGCTACTATGCCTGAAGGCGATTTTGGAGCCACCTGGGATGCGTGATCCCATGTTGGTGAGGTAAGGAAAACTATTGCCATGTTAGGTTGGGGGTGGTGTGGGGAAGTAATTTACACCCTTGTTTGATCAGGTCTGGTGGCACTCCATGGGTGTTCTACGACTTCCCATACCACGAGATTGATTTCGGTACCACCCAGATATGCGCTTGTCGCCAGGGGAGGAGTGGTGTGACAAAGGTGAGTGCGTTGCACTTTATCATATTTACATATGATGTGAGTTGATATTCTTGTATGTCATGAGTAATGATGCATCTTTTGTGTTTTGGATATGAAAATGTGGGACCTAGTGGCCGAGAAGTGGATGTAGCATAGGGCTTGGAGAATGAGTGAGATGCATAGGGGCGAGTAAGGAAGCATCATTGATACGACAATCTCAAGGTGGTTCCATTGCATGCTACAATGGTAGGCCCTGCAACAGGGAAGGGTAGAGATCAAGATGGGGCCCGAGACTCAGAGATAGAGGAGTTGAGGAGACGGTTTGAGGCTGTGAGGGATGGGGTGAAGGAGGACATGTGGCCATGGATTAGGGATGAGTGAGTCTTGGAGCAGTGCATTGGTGGGGATATGCATTAGTGGTCCCTAACTCGACATGCAGTAGTAACAGGGGCCATCATGACTAGGTGGATCCCTACAAGAGATATTCCCTCTGGGGGGGACCCCCCGGTTGGTGGGGATGTACCCCAATTAGGATCACCCTAGATGATAGTGTGACCTATCACAAGCATAGCCTAATTTTGTATGATGTATAGGAGTCATATTGACTCCTATTTTGTATAGACTAAGGGTTTTATTGAGAGGGCCTAACCGTGGATCTAAGGCATGTTGTATTTTTGTATCAAACACATATTTTGACACTTAAGATCTATATATGAGTAGATTGTTTAGATATTTTATGCGTCTAATGTTTTGATGATATGGTGTGTGTACTTGTTTTTATTTGATGATGAATGAATGTGACATGCATGTTTAATGTGATAAATGACAATCTAGTACTTGATTCGCCATGTGATCTTCCATTTGATTGAGGTTTCTAGAACTATGAGTAAATGTGATACACTCAAAATTTCATAATATAAGTTTGACTTGCAGGTACTTGTGATAAAGAGATGGATCACAGACATGATACATGTTGTTGAGATGGTGGATGATGAATTGAGAATCTAAGAGAAAGATGATGTGATGAATATGAAGATGACTATCCACGAAGAGGAGACCAATGACGACAACATATTCATCTTGGTTGTTGGTGGCCAAGCCAAGGCATATGCTGTTGGAATGGACCAACACATGGTCGTGGGTGTAAATTTCCTAGGATAATGAAGCAATATTCTGGGTCCAGTGGCTGGATCCATTCACGTACCCGATGTTGTAAGGGGACAAAGGATTCATCTGTCAAAAATAAGGACACATTATTAGGCTCGGATAATGAGAGAGATAAAAGCATAAAGAAAAGGAAAAAAACAACTAGGAAAGAAAGAAAACCTAAGGTAATGTGGTTACACTCAAGGATAAAATATCTTTAAGTATAACTCGTTGACCGGGTCCTCTAGTTCATCAAGTTCACCGGGATGGACCTTGGTGGTGGTAGAAATGATGGTATTGGGTTCTACATCAATGTTCTCTCTCCCTTTTTTCTACGTCTGACTTGGATTCGGAGTCCGCATCTAACTCATAGGATTTCACCTCGACCACCAATGACTTATTTGAGTGGCATTCAATGATGTTATGCCAGGAGATCTTATGGAACTTGCACCATTTCCCAGTATATTTTTTTTTCTTCCCATTTTCCTTCTTTGTTTGTGGTTTGGAATGGTTGTCCTGAGTTTGTCCATCCTTTCTCTACCCTTTTTTCTACAGGTTGGGGCCACCTTTTCCCTTCTTCTATTGTGAGAGGCTCGCAAACTTAAATTGTCTCATCTTTTGTTTAAGCTTCTGCTCGATTTTGACAGCATGTCGATAGGTTGTGCCCAAGGATGACATGTCCATAAACTCTATTTCTATATGGATGTATCTATGAATACCGTCATGGTACTTGAGAATCATATGTCTTTCAGAGTCTTTGATACCCAGCTTGGTGTGCAAGGTATGGAAGTCATTGGTGAAATCTGGTACTATTTGGTCCCTTTCTTGTCGCAGTGTAGTCCATCTAGTATATAAGTCATCATAAATTCCAATGGGGTATTATTGTTCCTTAATAGCATCCATGAAAGAACCCCAAGTGGGTGTGACTACAAATAATGTATATCCATGTGTTTCCTTTTTCTCACAGAAAGTCTCCCACCAATCCTTGACATGGGGGACAACCTTAAGGAGCGCAACTGTTATATTTTATCTATCAAAAACATTATGGACAAAAAAATACCCTTCTAGAAGGTTTAACCATTTGTCTACAACATCTGAATCTATTTGACCTTCAAATATAGGAATATAAAAGTTGATATGTACCTTAAAGGGGATGACGCCTCCACTTGAGGAATATGCATCACTTGTTGGAAGTCGTCGAAGAATTTGTGCAAAATTATCCATCATCTCATTCCTTTTTCGTGAGATGGCTTCCTCGAGAAACAATTTAAAGGGATCTCTTGCCCCATTGTCTCTCTTTTCTTCCCCCATGGGCAGTCTTCAGGTTCGGTGATGCTGATCTTGCAAAGGCTCAACTAGTTTGAGTCCTGACTGCTTATACCCTAACCTTATTGGGGACATGCACAGAGAAACAAATGAAGAGAAAACCACTATGATACCACTGATACAGATTTATGAGTGGAACGAAATGAAACAAAGATCTATAAAATTAACACAGATATATAGAGAACAATAATAGAGATACAATGGAACTTAACTTGTATTCAATAAAGAAATCTACTAAAACTTTAAAATGCAGAATGAAAACAATCTTGCTCGAATGGTGGTAGCTAATCTCTAAGAAGATATGTGGTGGCTACGCACATTCATCTGAGCACATTACAATGAGGCCTCCGGGAATTTTTAGCATCAATAAGAAAACAGAAAACCCTAGACATCCAAAAACCTAACACTAAGAGATGAAGCGCCAAAATTCATGTGGGCCCCAATGGGGTAAGTTGGTACATCAACTTCTCAGGGTCGTAAATTTTGCATATAATCTTCGTTTTAGGAAAACGATATCCCATTGGAAAGGTCTGTCTGAGGAATACACATTATGTTGTCACACTTTGACTTAGTCAATAGTGTGAATGTGGCGGGCCCAAAAAACATTGTTTAGGGCCTCAAAATGACCCTAGAAGTTTAGGACCCGAAAAGATAGAAAAATACTGCCAAGATGAAAAATGTAACTTTCGAGATGAAATTTGTTTGTGAGGCAGTTTGAAGAGGTGGGTGGCCACCAATATCCACCTAGATCACATCAACAACAAATTTTTCCTAATCATCTATTGGATTTGGAATCACAGTTTTCGTATATTTCCACAATCCTTTACTCTTCAATAGGGTTTCCATGTTTGTTTCCCATATAGGATAATTTGATCCATTCAAAACTATAGGATCGATATTCAAATCCATATTTGATATTTTGACATATCTGATCTATTTCCACAGGTTACAATAAAAAAATCATCGGCCCGTAGTCAATCACACAACAAATTCGAGTCAACACGATTTGTGGACAATAGGCAAGGTCACAACTAGTCACTCTAATACCATGTTGGGGATTGGGTGTAACCTGATACAAAACAAATAAATAGAAATGTAGATAATCGAAGAGGAATAAATTTCAAATATAACATGTGGTGTCTAAAGACACAATTACAACACTTAAGCACAACGCATTGTGATCATAACATCAGAATGCATGGTGAACATATTCACACATGTTCACTTCACAATATTGTACACTTGTGTCACTTAATAATGACCCATCATGTCTGCTATTTATAGCTTCAATATATAACCAAATTCCTTGGAATTAGGAAGATCTTGTCCATATATAATCGCCAGTGGTTAGAGTTGACTCCGTCAAATATGCAATGTCTAGTTAGCTCAACAATAATACTCAATCTGATTGTTTATGCGTCCAAATTGTAGTCAATATCTTGGTTGGTCGATCCACTGATCGACTATATTCAATTGTTGGTTGACTGTTCGAGCAATAGGATTTTCAATTACTTGATCGATTGTTGTAGATATTTGGTCGATCATCCGACTGATTGTTTCTAGATTTTGGTTGACCGCTCGATCGATTGATTCTAGGAGAAGTGTGATGAACCATCAGAACTTAAGGTTTCAACATTACTTCATGTATGTTTTTGAAAATTTTGGTATTTTATTAACATTATTCTATATCTTTCAAGTCTTCAAACAAAGGGTAAATATGCATGTCCAATACGTGGTCTTAGAACAATGTTTATACATTCAAGAAATTTAGGAAAGGAATTGTATGATGAGTACATGCATTTTCTCCCTAAGAACCCTAGGTATTGAACTATAGAAATAAATATCTTCAATGGCAGGAAGAGGTCAAGAAAAAACAACGAAGAATGATGCCTCAACTATGGAAAAGGGGATTTGAGAACAATTGTGGTAAGAAATTGGTTTCAGTTACATCCATATTTATTAATTGTTCCATTTTTTATATACTTTTCTATCTACTCTAATAAAAAATATGTTTCCATTTATGTTTCCCAAAGGTCATGAGGGTGGGATTCCATGAGGTATGAAATGATAATTCATCAAATTTAGTCTATTGTCTTACTACGAGCACCTACAAGTAGCTCATTTGCTTGACACAATGCATATTGGAAACAATGTCACATAATGCTTATGGAAAATTTTAGATGGGAGGAATAACAAAGACAAAAATTGTTAAATTTATTAGTGCATTCAGGAAGCAAGGTATTGCAACATTTGAATCATTCTTATAGTGATGGACTGTTATAGCAAGATTTGCCTCACCCTAGGAAAACTTTCACAGAGGGCCTTTTTCCATTTCCCTATGTAGACTTGAAGTCCCTTTTTAAAAATCCCAGAGATAAAAACATGATTTTTCCACATATACGCACCTTTCCTATATTACAACATGTGTATACGCGAGTTGCACCACTACATCCCGTGTACATAGGGATTTGTGCCCAAAATTAAAAAAATGGTGTCAGGTTTCCATGTCACGTCAAAAGATCTATGATCCTTGGCCATATACTGGAAACGTTCCGACTTGACCCTTCAGTTCCACTTGAAGGCTACAAATGGGCTAAATCCGAGCTATGGAAAAGAGGAGAATAATTTAACTTTGAGAGCAAAGTTACTATGGAGAAATTATTCACTTCACATTGAGTCTGCATCCCTTTGTCCTTTAAGTCTGAACACATTCTTCAACCCCCAAGCTCTTCCCTTATTGATTGAGAACCTCATTGTCTCTCTTATATGAGATTTCCTTTGGTGGAGGATTGAAGTGGTGGAGGCCCAGCTGGAAGGAACTTAGTTTCTTGGTTTCGAACCATGCCGACAAGGAAGTTTGTAACTCATTCACTTCTATTGATTACATCATAGTAGAAATACTATTTTCTCATCTAATTAATATCTTGTGAATATTTGAATTGTTATTCCATGGGCGTATTCATTATTAATATTGATGGATTATACTATTGAATGTGCTAACATTATATATTATCACCATATGATTGTGTTTCTTGGTTGTTGAGGACTAGTTGTAGGTATATCGCTTTGGGTCAAGTGCTCAACAATAGACTTCATCGAACGTCTGGACGAGGTAGGCCTTTTATCTTATTTTGCTAGCATATTTGTTTATATAGCATACTTGATAGTAGAGTTGATTTCTGCATTCATTTCCGTCTGTTGTGGTTTACCCCTAGCTATAGAGAGATTTTCCTTATAACATGGACAACCAACCAATATTCCATGGTTATTAACAAAGAAAGAGAGTGATGTAGTAAAAGAGGTTATACAGAAGATTGAATTTACCACTTGTTTTTCTTCAAACATAAATAATATATTAACAAAGAAAGGTGATTTTGGTGGGGAAAAAACTTACAACTGGCATACCTTTATTAAGGTTTGAAATTTTATTATATTTATCATCTTATGATATATACATTATATGTTAGTAATATATGCTTGTTTCTAATCAAAATTAAATGATAATGCGTCCTTCTTTGTTACAGTATGGTCTACCTCTAGCTCTCCCAAACAACTTTGACAATAACATCAAGCAAGTCATATATGGTATTGACATGTACATGAGATAAATAAAAAGTTATAATTAAAGCAGAACTTGTTGACATTTGATTTACTTGCATTCTATAATTTAAGGTCGATACATGTGATTTATTTACACTATTAGGTGGTTTTCATTTAAAGAAATTCATAAAGAAGATATCAAGTATTGAAAGAGAGAAATTCCTTGTCTAATGTGTGAAATGAAAAGTATATACCTCCAAGATTTTTCAATGTGTGAGAACATTACCGCATACGCCTAGTCAATAAGATTGAAATATGTGGACCATATGCATAAGATCAATGTGGTTTTCAGAGAGGCACTTGAAGGAATTAAAGAAACAAATATCATGTCTAGAGGGATCAATTATTGAAGGATATATGCATATTAGTACATTGTGTACTTTAGTGAGTATTTACCCCATGTAGCAGGTGATATTAATGTCCCTCTCCTTTGGAATGTCAATTCCTCCAACAAATTTGAAGCAGAGGTGTTGTTGGGGAAAGGTAGATGGATAAAAGTGAAAGGTATTAGTTTTATCGTAATTACTATCTTCATACATATATTTTTAAGCTTGATTGGTACCTAAATTTATTTTTCTTTCTTCATCCAGGTAGTGAAGAGTGGGATGCAATGCATTTATACATTGCAAATAATATTTACTGGATGAAGGTATGGGTAGAAAAATGTAAAGAAGTTTACCATAGTTTATCATGGATATGGGTGGTATAGTTGATTATAAGAGATTATGTGAATACTGATACAATTCTGACAAAGAAGGAAATTGATATAACATATGGTGCAAGGAAGGTAAAAATTTCCCATTGATTTTTAGTTTTTAATTCTTGTTATTGTGATGTTTTTTTATCCCTCAAATTATATTGTGAATATAGTTATCAATTATCAATAATGAATTTATAACATGTTAAGCATGTAGGTGAAACATATTTCACCAAACATCTGGATGATAAGAAAAAAACTTGTGACAATGGGATAACTACAATTTTCTAGGTTACTAATATTTCCCATAGGGGTGATAGACATCTTATCACATTTTATTTGAGATATTATGTTATCTAGAAGATATATTGGATATAAACTTTAAATCCTTCAAAGTGTTTCTCTTTAAGGTCAAGCGGTACACATTGTTGCTACAAGGTGATGAAAGGCCTATTATTGATCATGAATGATGGATTTACCATGATTAATACTACTAGGTATGACCTGAGTATAGAGCCCTATATCCTTTGAGGTCAATGTGAGAATATATTTTATTCAAGGTGCTACATAGAGTAAGTTGGTCATTTGTTTTCATATTTGATATAAGAGGGAGGCCTATGAAGTATGTGTTAGAAGACGATGTTCATGAAGAAGATGAATAATATGCAGGAGATTAGGAAGAATCATTGAACTGATAGGTCCATAAACTTAACCATCTAGTCATTGGCTCACATCCTATGCATCATGTTGTTCATGATGATTATGTTGATGATGATTTAATGGTAGACATCCCAATCCTTTCAATGATTATGAGGATTTTGACACAAATTCGGATCTTTATGAGTCATATATTGAATTGGATGAAGTTCAAGATCGATTTGAACTATATATGTAATAAATCTTACTTAATAAAGTGAGCTAGTTCAAATTGAGTACTCTTATGGTTTGGGATCTCAAGGGTCTGATTCCCTTCTAATTTTTCTATGATATGATTATTTTTCCTTCTTGATTTAGGGATGCTTCTAATGAGTCCTTAAGACTCGATAAGATAAATACATACAAATAACTAATTAAAAATAAAAAAGGTATTATATAAATAGAAAGCGAGAACAGTTTTACATCTATCTAAGCTTGATCCTAAGAAGCTTTGGAGGAAAATTATAATTTTTAAAACTAAAGAAAATAATATGATTCCCTTGAAGGACTGAAATTCCTACCTTAAAATTCTTTATGAATTCTGTAACTCCATGGACACCATTCCAAACGTTCCTATAGAGGATGATTTTTTTTTTCTATGGAAGACATAGATTTTTAGGTTAAATGACTAAAAAATGGGAAGGATAAGGACATTTAAGGCTACCAAGATGAAATTTTTAAAAATCAAAGGGCCTATCCTCATCCCCGACATACACAATCTCTTCAATTTAGCAATCAAGCATGGCTTCCCTAAACCCTGGATGAAAAGCCTCACTGTACACATTTTTAAAAGTGAGGATAAAATTTTTTTGTCTAATTATAGCACCATTATGATTAGATCCATTTTTTCCAAGTTGTACAAAATTATTTTGGAAAAAAAGATTATCCTATGGCTAGAAATACATGAGAAAAGAGCCAAAGGCCAGGTTGGATTTAGGAGATATCATTTAACTGTGCACCACCTGGTTACACTTAAGATAATTGTAGAGGAGTGTCACAATAATAAAACCAATCTCTTATGTTGTTTTGTGGGCTCTAGGAAATATTTTGACATAGTACCCAGGACAAACCTTTTGGATAGGTTGGAAGATATAAAAGTGTCTTTCGAGTTGAGTGTTGAAGAAATAAGGTTATATGATAATTTTATTGTGAATTTCAAGAACACCGAGGGTTGGTCAGAAGAAATTAATTACAATATTGGAGTCAAGCAAGGTTGTCTCTTATCCCCTTCCCTTTTTGGTATATACATTGATAAGTTAGAAGATTGTTTGGAAGAAGCAGGTTATGTTATCCAAACTCTCACTGGTATAGTCATCATTGTTGGATTACTGAGAGAGGGGGTGAATCAGTAATAGAGCAATTTAATCCCTTTTAATCATATAATCCAAGTGTTACATCAATGAAGCATTATCATCTAATAACTGCAGAGTAAATAAGCAATGAACAAATGAACAATAATACACATACACAGTACACCAGTGTTTTACGTGGAAACCCAAATTGAGAGAAAACCACAGAATGTTTTTTCTTATATATCTTGAAGAATTACATTCATTGGAAGCACCAACTTCCTTTGTTTTCCAGCTACAACTGGAAGGAGGCTCCAACCCCCTAGTTTCTCAGGCTACAACCTAAGGAAGCTCCAACTCCCCAATTCTCTGGCTACAACAAGAAGGAGGCTACAACCCCCTATGTTCTCTAGCTACAATCAGAAGGTGGCTACAACCACATGTCCTTGCCCCATCCTGCCACCTTGAAGTAGAAGTAGACTGATGGAACCACTGTCACACTATCACTTTAAGATATACCGTTGTAAAAATATACCAATAAATTTGAACCATGCATCAACCATGCATCAACCTGTACCTCAACCTGTAATCAACCTGTACCATAAACAAGTGCTTCAACCATGCACCAACCTATAATCAACTTGTACCATAAACAAGTGCATCCAACCATGTACCAAGTATGTACCAATCATTTTTCAACTACTCATCAACTATGACTCATCAATATATACCAACATCATCAACTATACACCTCATGTATGTGCGCCAAATC
>JASDQU011245524.1:1362-25998 GCA_032191745.1 Picea mariana | reverse complement strand
GGATCCTCATGGTTGAGGAGAAATGAATTTTTGAAGATGACAAAGTGAATTGAAAAAGGAAGTACATGTAGGCCCTGAAAATAATTAAAGAAAATAATTACAAAATAAGAAAGTGTCAGGTTGGCCCTAATGTTAAAAGGAAGTGACATAAATGGTATAAATAAATATCATTATAAATTCATTTGATACAAGTCGAATTTTAGAGGGAAGAAGAAGTAAAAGAAGGCCGGATTTCAAGGGAGGATGAAGTCTTTTGGTGATGTGTTCTAAGGTATGTTATTTTCAGGTCATCTTACCATTTTTGATATAACTTTTTTTATAGAATGATTCATATGGTGAAATCGCTATGGTATTGATAAGACATATCAAGGTACCTCTGGTAAAAATTTCATCTTCTGATTCGCTATAATTATGGAGATACACTCTGTGGAATATAGGGTTTGTGACCAGTCCTGAAACTAGTCAATAAACAAGTGTTCCGGGTAAAATAGTCATAACTTTTTCATACAGAATCCAAATTTAGTGAGACCAATTCCATTGGAAAGAGTATGGACTTTAGTTTCTTGTGTACAAGTTTCGGAATCAGATGTTAAATATTGAGCGCGGGGCATGTTGTACAAGTTGGGTCTTCTAAACAGACCAGAATTGAATAAAGTCTACCATTCTTTCTATAACCCCTTTTTGGGGAGGATTCAAGGAGTGAAAATTAGAGGAGTTTCAGAGAATACATTGAGTAACATTATATACAGGATCTGAGTACTCCAAGAATTGAATAATTGCAGAAATTGAAGAAGTCTCAGAAAGCATTATCAGGTTCTATGTGATGATTGGTTGATGGTGATGATTTAATGTAAAGTTTTATTATCTCTCATATATTCTTGGGTGGAAGGAAGGGGCAAGGATAGAGAGTTCAAATATCTCTTGATATTGGAGGATTKTATCTTCCTCTTGGAGGTTTATCCCTCCCTTTACATTTGGAAGCTGTAGCTACCTTTGGAAGTCATTACTTCCCTTGAACAAAAACTATTGATTATTTCTCATATATTGTGCATGGTGTATTGTGGTGTATTGGTGTAACTCTTATACTATTGTTCATTGATCATTGGATATAATTGAATGTTTTAAGTATAAGTTGAAAAAGGTTTTTAAATTGTACTTGATACTGATTCACCCCCCTCTTAGTATCAACACATGTAATTTGTACAGACCAATATATAGACTTTTTGATTAGAAGGTGTGTTAATGGGCCCTATGAAATACATGGCCCATCTCTCAAAAGGCCCCAACACTATCTGAGGTTGGAGAGGCATCTCATCCCTATGATTTGGCTGACCCATTCGTTGGCAATTGTCACAAGTTTGAACATATTTCTTGGCATCTTGAAATATGGTGGGCCAAAAATAGCCCATCCTTAAAATTTTATGCCCGGTCCTTTTATTAGCAAAATGACCCCCACAAGGGCCATCATGGAAAGATTTTAGCAAATCATACACTTCATCATCCCTTATACATCTCCCAATTTTTTGATCCAGGCCTGTGTAGAAAAGGTATCCTCTTATCCAACTATACCGAGCACTCTTCTGAATAATCTTCCTTCTTTCTCGAGGAGATAAATGGGGAGGTACCTTTCCTGCAACCAAATAATTAGCAATGTATGCATACCAAGGTGAGTGAGCAGATACTGCAAACAAATGTTCATCTAGAAAGGAATCATCAACAAGTAAATTATCATCATTTATATGTAATCTTGAGAGAAAATCAACAACCACATTTTCTTTTCCTAGTCTATCTACTATAGTGATGTCAAATTCTTGTAGTAGTAACAACCATGTTGTTACTCGGGCATTAGTAATAGGTTTATTCATCAGATATTTAATTGTTGTATGATCAGTATGAATAAAAGTAGGATAACCATTGACATAATGCCTTAATTTATTGATTGCATAAACTACTGCTAAGAATTCTCTTTCAGTAAATGTATAATTTACTTCAGCAGGAGCCATGTTCTTGTTGATATAGTAGATAGCATAGGGCTCTTTGTCTTCCTATTTCCCTAGTACTGCACCAATTGCAATATCTGAGGCATCTGAAGAAATGTGAAAGGACAGAGCCCAATTGGGCCCTCTCAAAATGGGAGCTGTGGACAATTTTTGTTTCAGATCTATAAAAGACAATTCACAGTTGTCAATCCAACAAAAGTCAACATCTTTTGTTAATAGAAAAAACAAGGGGGAAGCAAGTTTGGATTTTTTTTAATGAATCTCTTGTAATAGCCAACATGCCCTAAAAAAATTCTTACCTCTTTCTGAGTTGACAGAGTTGGAATGTCCAAAATTACCTGGATTTTGGCTGGGTCTACCTGAATTCCTACATAAGAAATGAAGTGTCCCAGCACTACACCCTCGCTCATCATCATATGGCACTTTTCTGTACTTAAAGAAAGATCATACTGTATACATCTTTGGATCATTTTTCCATATTAGCCAAAGCTTCATCGAAATCAATGCCATAAGGTGTAAATTCATCCATGAATATCTCCATACAGGCATTCACCATATCAGAAAAAAATACCAATTACAACTCTCTGGAAAGTGGTTGGTGCATTACACAAGCCAAATGGGAGAACCTGGTAGGCAAATGTACCTGAAGGGATTGTAAAGGTGGTCTTATCTTGGTCCTGTGGAGCAATTTTCATCTGGTTATAGCCACTAAATCCATCTAAGAAAGAGAAAAACTTTTTCCCAGCTAGGTTGTCTAGAACCTGATCAATAAATGGTAGAGGGAAATGATCCTTCTGCGGGGCCTTATTTAGGGCTCTATATTCTACACACACTCTCCAGTTTCCATTATTTTTAGGAACAATAACCAACGGTGAGACCCACTCACTGTCTGATATAGGGTAAATGAAATCAACATTGAGAAGTTTCTGGAGTTCCTCCTTAACAATTTCTTTAAGGTTTGGGTTCATCCTCCTTTGGGTTTGGCAAATGGGTTGGCATTATTATTTAATGTATATATGGTGGGTGCGTAGTTTAGAGGAAATTACTTTCATATCCATGTAATCCCAGGCAAATGCTTCTTTATGTTCAATCAATAATTTCATCAATCGATGAGTTTCAACAATGGATAGATTGGGATTGATGTTCAAGGTTTTTCCAGGTTCAATTTCTACAACGATGCTCTTAGAACTGACTTTAGGAAACAATTCAGCTATTTCATCATCTGCTGTTACAATGGTTGTTGTTACATCTGAATCATTTTGATTTTCAGTGGTTTCTGAGAACATTTCTGAGCTCATCTCTTCCTGGGCGATGGGGTCGAAGACTCTAATCAATCAGTGGTGCGTGTTCCGTGTAATAGCAGAGGAGTCACAGATAAATTAGTTGATTAATTCATCCTCTATCTTGTCTTTGAAACTCAAGGATTTTCCTATGGTTAGTATAAGCAGAGCACGTTCATCCTCAATGTCCATCCATAAAGAATTTTCAGGTTCTGCACTGGGTGTAGCATGAGGATATAGGGTGAGTTGTTTTGTGTCATAACCATCAGAGATGGTCATGGAATTGGATCTACAACCAATGAAAGCATCAACTGAAGCTAACCATGGTCTTCCCATAATTAGAGGGTGGCCCCCCAAACGGTTTTTGGGTTTCAAAACAACAAAATCAACAGGATACTCCCATGAATCCACTAAAATGATTAAATCATCAATTACTCCTTCTGGTCTGATGGTAGAATGATCAAATAATTCGAGAATAGTAGGAGTAGGTTGGACTTATGTTATGAGTTGCAACAATTGTGTAGTTTCTATTGGTATGATGTTAATTTCTGCCCCTAAGTCGACTAGCACATGGGGAATATATGTCTGTCCAATTTTGACAGTGACTGCAGGGTTTCCTGGGTCGCCATATTTAATAGGTGGGGTTTTTCCTGACATCAGTTTAGACAAATCCCCCACTACATTCACTATGAGGGGGTCCCTGGGTTTTCGTCCAAGTCTTTTTATACAGAAATCTCTTACAGTCTTGGCATAAATAGGGACATATCTTATCGCTTGCAATAGTGGAATATTAACGTGCATATTTTTCAATTCTCCTAAGAGATTGAAAGATGGTAATTCCACAGGTTTGGTAATTGTTAGTCTCTCAGGGAATGGTGGGTCTACTGACTCTATAATAGGTTGGTCAATTTCTTCTGTATCAACAGATGGTATTTCCCTCGATTCCTTGTCTGAGTTTGAAGATGGAGCATCTTCAATTATTGGCTCGACTATTCTCCCTGATCTTAATTTGATTTCATCACAAGGCATAGGATTGATAGACAAGGCTAGCACATTGTGTATATCTATGTTCTGAATGGCCTTATTATTTGGGTTTGGGTAAGGTTGCATAGGCATGTGAGTTCGTAAAGGAGGATTGTTCAGTGGGGCATTGGGAGGTAACTGCAGCTATTACTGTTGGTACTGGGGTTGGAACTATTGTTGATAGGGGTTCGGTTGGTGATGGTTTTGATAACTGAGATGTTGTTAAGGGCCTCTCCAATATGGGTTCCATTGTCCATGATGATTCTGTTGATGGGGCATAGGTAACCATGCATTGGGATCTTGATAAGGGGTTGACATATGATGTGGAGGGGGAGCATTCGTCTGGCCATATAGTGGCTGATTGTTCCAATAATTAAGTGTTGTAGGAGAGAATTGAGAGTTCATACCTTGACCTCTTGGCTGCCATTGTCTCCTTTGTGTAATTAGATATACAATCTCTGCTTCCTCATTAGTTTCCTTCATTAATGCTTTTACTCCTGGTAGAGAGGGACATTGGTTAGTAGCATGATCTAATTCAAAAATAAGACATACTTGGACACTGCTCAACGGGACTCCCTTGGTGGATGTTTCTTTCTGCATTTCGAACAGAAAATGCACAATGCTTGCTCCGATTCTTCTTGTTTTTGCTTGACCTGCAAAGTGTCAATTTGTGAAGCAAAAGAGTTAATCATCTCTGTTTTGAAATTTTCTAACATATTACCTATTTCTGCTCTTGTTGCTCCTCCATTGGCTGATTTATGTACCCTTGAAAAAGTGGTATCCTTGGTAGCTGCCCTATTCTTTGTAGATCCTCGAGAACATCTTTTACAGAGGTCTAAAATGTCCTCATAGGATTCCTTAGATATATCTCCCTTGCCAAGCATATTCAACATATCTAAAAAATCATCTCTAACTCCTTTTAGCAAAATAGTTTTCAGAATGTCCTTACTCACATCCAGATGTCTAGACCTTTGTAGATTATACTGGAGTCTTTCCACAAAATCTTCAAGGGTCTCATCCTCCTTCTGAGACATCTTGAACAATTACTCTCCTCCTTCTCTTGTTCGACAGTAGTCTTGGTACTTGTTCAGGAAAAGATGCCTCATTTGTACCCATGTTGAAATGTTCTATCCTCCAAGGCTCATAAACCATCTTAATGCATTACCCTTTAATGTAGCTGGAAACAGTTTAAGCTTTTGTGCAGTGGTAGTGTAGTCATAGATTCTACAAAAAATGTCAAATTCAAATAGAAACTCATCCGGATCCTCAGTAGACAATCCATGAAAATTTGGCAGAGCTGAGAGAGGTATGTTTTTCATAGGATCCATCCCTCGTGTGGGAACATCAGAAATAGGAAAAGCCAAGGTAGAGATAGAATTTTCATTATTTACCTGATCTTTGTTGTTTTGTGGGTTCTCTTGGTGGAAATCTTCTTCATTATCCCCTTGATTTTCCATATGTACTCTTTCTCTCCACTCAATATGAAAAGTGTCCCACTCTTCTTTAGTGACTATCCGACCGTTGATCTGATAAACCGCTTCTTCTGGACTTTCCCTGTTTCGAACTATACTTCCTTGATATTCAATGTTCTCCAGTGTTGCTTGCTGATTTGTTGGTGAAAAATCTTCATCTTCGACTTCAGCTTCAGCTCCGCCCCTTGATGAAAACAATGTTTCAAGAAGGGGTAGTTCTGATGACTGAGAATTACATCTTCTTGGAGGATTTGCAGGGTGAAAAATAGATCCTGAAGAAGAATCTGCTCTGGCTATAATCTCATCAACAAAGGTTTGCCTTCCCAGTGTAGGATTTCTTCCTCCACGTCCTCTGGTACCTGCAGGGTTAGTATTTTGGGGGATATGTCCTCACATTCCTCGATTCATGAAGACCAATCATTCCTTTAAAAAAAAAACTAATGTGCTTACAAAAATCTATAATTATCTTCCCTGACAACGACACCAAAATGTTGGGCACTTTAATTGTCTAAATGAATAGAAAATTAAGGTGTTCAATATAAATTGTCAACCTAGGGAAGTTTGTTGTTTCAAGATAATTGTGCAGAGTCTATGCTAGATTATGGAAGCAACACTAATCTAATTGTAGTGGGTAAAAATAAACAAAAATTATTGCTAACACAATTATGCTGATACAGCTGGAGTTCTACAGAATTGAAATCATAGTTGAAATCTAAACTGATGAGTGTATAAGAATCCTGGATTACCTACTCTAATATAACTTTCTATTTTACTTTTGCAGGAAGAAGTTCTCTACTAATTGCAGAAAGAAATCTACTTATTGCAAGAAAGTAATTCACACTTTTATTTTCTTTTACTTGAAAACAAGATTTTAATCTAATGCATAAAAAGGGAAAGTAGTTCTCCAACAGTGTTCAACAATCGAATTTTAATTCTCATGAGACAGATTTATGCACATCTAACATGAAGGAACTAGACTGTAACAACAACTGTATTCTAGAATTGTTTAACAAATAAATCATTCACATTAAAACAACTATTCTGGAATTCAAAATAGAGGGGAATCTGTGAGGAAGGTGGGCCCTTTCCTTCTCACTAAATCCTCTCAAAGAAATAGGCTACAGTCTGCTAAAGAAATTCAATCCACTCTTCTATTGATTTGCCAAAATGCTCGTGTACAATAAGCTTTTCTTTACTTCACTTTCTCACAGTAACAAATCCATCCCTCTGATTACAAAAGATCTGCTATTTAAAGTCAGAGTCATTCAATTAAAACAAAATCAGAACAACCTTGAGAATCCCCGATTCTCAAGCTGTTCGTATGATACCATTAATACAAGATCTAGAACAAATCTTGTAGGTTAAAAATGTAACAGTAGGTGTAACAACTTTCAGGATCAGTGGAATTTGTTGCAACAGTCGTGTAACAATAGAATCAGTGGCACTTGTTGCAGGAGTCGTGTAATAGAATAATCGGTGGCACCTGTTGCAGCAGTCATGTAACAACTTCCAGGATTGGTGCATAGCTGTAACATCTTCCAATATTGGCGCATAGCTGTAACAAATTCCAATATTGGCGCATAGTTGTAACAACTTCCATTATTGACGCATAGCTGTAACAACTGGTGTAACAACAATGACCATTCTTTAAAACTTGGTTGTTCTATACATTTTGATCATTAGTTGAATCATTTTATGGGTAAAACATGTGAACGTTACGAATCAAACATGCTAAGTAAATGAAAATATAAAATCAAGACAAATGATTCATACCTTGGGAAAAAAAGGTCTTAGCATGCATTATAGTAGGCATTAGCTTAGAGATGATAAGGTTGAATAGGAAAAAGATGTGATGAAAAATGGACATTTCTAGGTCCTAACACCAACCATTTTGAAGATAAGAAACCATCCTCATGTGTCATGCTGGGAGCAAGAGACTAATCCCTACAAGTCATACTAGAGTCTAGTTACCAACCTCCTCAAGTCATGCTGGGATAATGAAACCAACCTCTACAAGTCATGTTAGAGACTAACACCTAGACATTGAAAGTCACACTGGGGGCATCCCACCAACCACTGCAAGTAATGTTGGGGGAATCGATATTGTTGAGAATCCTAGATGAATAGGACGTAAGCCCAAGTTCCCTTGTGATCTTTTCAAGGGATATCACCTTACTTATTTGTGCCTTGATATTCCAATGGTACAAATATTGTGGTCCTTGTCTGACAACCCTTCTAGTTCTGAGTCATCTTCGATTTCCCAAGAATCTATTCAACCATTAGTTTGGGTAGTGGTCATGCTGATGCAATCTTCGATCAATCCCACTCTTCTATTGGAGAGTGAAGAGTCTAAGGAAGTTATCTCGTCGATGCAATATTTGGTCGATCCCACTCTTATTTTGGGGAGTGATGCATCTTTCAACTATGTCTTTAGTGTGTCTAGTTCAATACCTTTTAAAAAATGGGGCATTCCACTCTATTCAAGTATGCTCCCTCCATGTCCTAGGATGGTGTCCTTTGATTGGAGTGATCTTGTTGAGCTTTTCCTTCCTTCTTCTATACCTTTCTAGATAGTGGTTAGAGTTAATTCAATACCTACTGAATGTTTGAGGATTCTTCCTTAGTTTCCTATAAAATTAGGTGGGAAGACTATCCTAATCGATATTTTAGTGGTGTCAAGACCTTTGGACTTTAATATGCTTCTTAGGAATGATTATGTTTATACTATGAATGATGTGGTGTCTACGCTCTTTTGGGTGATGCATTTTCCTCACAACAAAAACATTGTCACTATTGAGAAATGTTCATTTGATAATCACCATCTGATTTTGAATTTATCTCAGGTTTCTCCTTTTTAAGTTCCTAGTGTTCAAGTAGACTCTTCCTTACCACAAGTGAATTATGTGGTGTCTTATCGTCGATGTTCAATTTCTCTTGAGAAAGGATCTTTACAGTCATGTTTGCCTTCTCAAGACAAGGTATAAACAATTAATCATGTGGTTTATCCAATGGGGGCATGGGATCCCTTGTTTCCCCATGTTGACCTAAGTGTTTTTGAGTTTTCTCTCGAGTCCGATCTTACTGTTTGTGAGACCTCAAGCCTTGGTGTGTGTACATTGAGTCCTAATCTCTTGGATGTTGAATTTCCTTCAGATGAGGATATCCTTGAAGCTATGATTATGGATCCTTAAACTCTTCTCAAAATGGAAGCTTTACTAGTTAGTGATGAAACTGTTGGCCTGAACCTAGCGATGGGATATACTATGCACAATCCACAAGATTGTACGATTTTTTGTACATATTCTACTTTTAGGGTTTCTGGTTTTCAAGTTTTCTATCCCATAACACATGTTATTCTCATAGGTTTATATATTGGAATTATTAACTTCTGGGTGAGTGTTGTTGGTCTTATATACAAGACTTTGGGGATGTTTTCTTTGGTGTATTTTTCCTACGTCGATCCGTTCTGACAAGTAATGATCTCAAAACTAACATATAGGTTAGATTTTTCCCTTGATGCATATTTTGCATTATCTGTTTCTTGTTTCATTTTTCCTTAGGATTGATCCCACTGAGTTGTGACACATAACCTTCTTTGTCTTTTAGAAGTGTTGCATGTGGTAGAGCCTACCATTCACAGGTTCCCTAGTTAGAACCTTGTTTGAAGTTTGGTACCCATGTTGAAGTACTTTCATAGGATCAAGATCCCTATTTAGTCCCACCATGACTTTGTGTTGAAGCCTCATATCTTCTTCTGAATATTTTTCTGGCCAATACCTATGGGACTCCATAATTTATGTGTTGAGTTGTGATACTACATTGCATTCCACTACTTGTGCTTTTGATCCTAATTCCAACTTCAACTTCTTGTTGTTTAGCCACTTTCTTATGCATTCTCATCAATTGTTAGCCTTGCAATATTCACCTTTGCGACTTGACACCTATATCTCGTTGTGACCTAAGTCTGCACCCCTACCCTTCCTCTCTCATTGCCCTATACATTCATAAAAAAACATACCTTTTCTATTGATTAAGTTGGTCCCCCCATTACTAAATGACTCAGTTTTATAATTACCTCTCTTAATTGATTTGTTTTTACACCATGTTTTTGTTTTTTGAGGGATACTTACATGTTATGGTTTGGGTTTAAATACTTTTAATAAAAGTTTCCATAGGTTGAGCTCATGGAAGGTATAACATAGTTTTATATGCAGAACATAGTTGATTGCAAGAACCGGGCTATTATTGCAAACGAGGATTGACGCACTAATTTATGAAATTATTTTATAATTTAATATGTTATTTTAAATATTTCAACCATTTGAATGGTGCCTGCATACATGTGAGATCATAGACAAGCGCTTCCACACCAGATTACACTCAATTTCATCATTACACAACACCAATTATGATCGCGAGAATTGTACCAATTCATCATGGCCACTACAACTTGAATTGAAGGTTAAAAAACACACCAGTATCGGTTTCGATATGAAGAAATCTACATTCATTGCATTATCTCCATCAGAGATACTCTAACCACCATGGTTCCTCCTCAAGAACAATTGAAATTGAATAGAACCGAGCCACAAGGACTGTAATTGTTCGAAGTCATACCCGAAATTAAAGACATCTTCATAAAGGATGAGTGGTATGATTTCCTGTGCACATTTGAAGGACACCACACAGGCTTGTATATTCTCTTCACATAGACATTTTATGGCTTCCAGAACCTGCTTGGGGATACTTGGATTCATGTCACATAACACTTCATTGGAGCAACTTGTGCTCTCCCTGTTTGCGGGGAAAGATGGTTCAAGAAAGGCAAGCTGCCTCCCGATCTCTACAACAAATTCCTGGTTCTCGAGCACCAAGACCTTGACTGGAGCCAAGGAATCCCCATGGCATTGATAAAGGAAGACATGAAAGGGGCCCTAACAACATTACAAAGATATATCGCAGGACAGGGTCAATTCAACATTAGTCACTACTATCACCTTCATTTCTTTATGCATCTAAGTGGAGACAAAGATATTAATTTACCATATTACCTTCTTAAGAGTCTAACCAAGATGGTCAGGAGGGTTCAAGGTCACCTTGAATTTTATCACAGAATCCTGTACCATCAAGGTTTGATAAAATTGTTGGTAACTTTCGCTCTCGAGGAGCATGAAATGCCCTGGGATTATTTCTTGAAGTCTGTGGGATTGAAAGAGAAGGAGTAGGTGCCCGATTCATAGAATGAAGGTGATACAGGTGAGGAGGTTAGGATTTCTTTATATTCTGGGAGATAAATGAATCCTTTTCAAACTGTAGTGAGTAAAGGGAAAGGCCCTAAAACAAGAAATACGCCCTTGAAATAAAAAAATCCAGAAACCCCCATGGAGGAGTCCCCTCGCATGCAATTGAGGTATTCTATGAAAAAGAGGAAGGAAAAAAAAAGTGGCAAAGCTACCAACTTGCATCTACTTGCACTAGAAACACCACATAGGTCTCTGTCGTCCAACCATTCAGAGGAAAATCTAGAAACCCCCATCGAGCAGTAACCAAATAAACCCGTGACTCGAATGAGAGGGAAAATTGGACTTGGTTCGTGTAGCAAGGAAGTAATTAAAGGGAATGTTTTTCCTGCAGAAGATTCACCTAAAAAACCCCCTATAGCTAGACAGGACAGGAAAAGGAAGGGTGAGCAAAACATTGAATTTCCAAGCAAACCAAACAGAAATACTAGAATTACAAATCAATTGAGGGTGAACTCCAAGGCTCTGTTCAAGCCATCACTAAAATACCCCCAGCCAATTCTAATCGAGGATGATGTCAGTCTCGAATTTGCTAGTATGGAGGAAATGGTGGTCAATGTGATGTAGGAGAATCACTATCAAATCAAGAAAAGTGGAGGTGGAAGCGAACTCGACACTTCATGCATTGAAAGAAACAAACCGACTCTTAACCAACTTGGTAGTGGTGTGGATATTTTTTGAATTTATCGTTAATTAAATTAGTTGTATGTAAATTCAGGCAACCATTTGAAATGACAGAGCGATTGTAAATCCTTACACAACTGTAAAATATTACAGGTGCAAGATATTTTCCTTGATTAGTCATTAGGTTGCATTTAATTAAGTTGAGTAGGTAACCGCTAGAGTAGAAGGTGATAGAACTTAGATAGAAGGAAGAAGAGCGAGGAAGCTCTTGGTCCTTAGATAAGTTTTTTAATTGTAATGACTGTAAGAGATAGAGGTGTAATCATGTTTTTTCGAGAATGAATAGAACAAAGGAATTTGATCCAATTGTACAATGTTGATACTGTTTACAAGTTTACTGTTGTTATGAATTTTGTGGATGTATGATATTCATGGTGAATGGATGAATTTATGAAGAATTGAATAAATTTCAATTGTTTCTCTTCTGTAAGTATTGCAAGGAGTGCATATTGAAAGCAAGCAGTGTGTGCAATAGAGTCTTGTTCGACTCGAAGCTCAAAAGAGATAGAATGGAACTTTTGTATGCAGAGTGTGCATATTAAGCGCAAGGAGTGCATAGGCGAAGTCTTTAACTTGGAGAAATAAATGGGGTTTTTCTCACAGGAAAGTGCAGAGGTCGGTTGCAAGGAGTGCACAGGACCAGAAATCGACTAAGTGTTGAAGAAATCTTTCAGAAGAAGAATTTGTGAAGGTTGGGCAATGTGAAGGGTGAAGATATATCTAAGAGGAGCCAAATTATTTCAGACCATTGGATTTAGGAAAAGTGCACGAAATTTAAAATCTGTGTGTAAAGAGGAGGAGAGATCATCGAAGACCCAACAAAGATCTGAACTGTCTAATCTAGAAGGATATGTGGCGATAGATTATGAACTCCGGAGAAATCACTTTGAGATTTTCATATTGAGACTTGAAACACTCGAAGCCCGGAGAGACGGAGGGCCGAAATAACCGTCGACCTTTAGATTGTCCAAAGTAAATTATAGACATTCGATTCAAGAGGACACATGGCAAGAATCCATGCATTTTAGAGGAAATCAAAGGTTGAAATTTGAAACTCCCGAAGTTCGAACCACGAAATAAATCACAGTCGTTGATTTAGAAGGGTTAAATTTGATTCGTAGATTTGGACAGGGCAGATCTGAGCCATCCATTCAAAATCACCATCACGATTGTGAGATCGATGGTTACAAAGGATTGCAGGGATGGAAAGTGCTCGGAATTTAAAAACTTGAGAGTGGTCCGCAATAGAAATTGTGGTATTGAAAATTGGACACGTGGCATTTGGTGGTGAATTGCGGGGAGAAAATTGGATTGATCCCAAACCACTTTCGACCGAGCCCACAATTGTGTGTGGACATAACCTGAGTTTATATGAGGGAAGGAGCTAATGGAAGAGGAGCTAGCACCTAAACACTAATCGCCCGATATTGCGAAGGGAGAGATCGTGAGTGTCATAGAACTTGCACTGAAATACTAAAGAGACATGTGGTTATTTACAAGCGAGACCATTAAGGTTTCAGAGAGATAATCCAGCTCCGAGAATTGAATATCCTTGATCAGGAGGTTACAACCCAAGGAGAAGGGGGGTTGGCATCAAGTGGTATCAGAGCCTGAAAAAAAATCAAAGTTGTATTCTCTGTGTTAGGAACAGTTGAAATAATTCCACCAAGGATACACGTAGATCCACCTATAGTAAATCGTGTTGTAGGAAGAGAAGTTAGAGAAATTCGCACAAGGTTGGAAGCGATGGAAGAAATGCAAAGAAGAACACCTGTTGCTGAAGACATCGGTGATGCAAAAAGAGAAGACGTAGAATTTGAAGAATCTATAAGGGAAGATGCGGCTAAAGAACGCTTATTGAAAGCTTTTGTGAAGTTGGGAGCTAGAGAAAAGATGGATGTCCCAATGTATGAAGATAATTTGGATCCAGAAGAGATATTGGACTGGATAAGGTCCATGGATAAGTATTTCAACTACGAAGATGTTGATGAAGGAAGGAAGGTGATACATGCTGTCACCAGATTAAAGGGACATGCAACACTATGGTGGGATGAATTGCAGACAGAGAGAAGGAGAAAAGGCAAACAAAAGATAAAGAATTGGGATAGGATGGTAGCTAAACTGAAGGCTAAATTCATACCTAAGGATTACAAGATAAATTTGTTCATAAAGTTGCAGAACCTGAGACATAGGGGTATGATAGTGAAACATTATACATAATAATTCTATAGGCTGAATATTAGGACTGGACAAAGAGAGAAGGATGATGAAAAAGTTGTTAGGTATATAAATGGATTGAGGTATGAAATCCAGGATGATATTACTATGATGACCGTAAGGACAATGGAAGATTCTTATCAGATTGCATTGAAGGCAGAAGAAAAGTTGGCCAGGAACCAGAGTTAGGGAAACAAAAGAAGAGGCTTAAATAGAGGTAAGGGGATTGTCTATGATAAGGCACCGAAAAATAAGGATGAGAATGAGAAATCATATGGTTAACTTGAAATGGGAGGAAGTTCCCAAAGAAGACCGTTTGGTGGGATAAATTATTTTCCTCGAGGAAGAGGAAGAGGTAGAGGAGGTGGAGTTAAATGTTATGCATGTAGAAAGACAAGACACATGTCTTGGTAATGCCTCGAGAGGAAGAAAGAAAGAGGAGGAGAAGCACACATTTTTGAAGCTCAGAAGAATGTGAAAATAGAAGTAGCAGAAGATGGACAAAACCTTATGATGAGGAAAGTTCTTCTAAAGCCAGAGAAAGAAATAGAAAGATCGGTTCAACGAATGAGATTGTTCAAGACTGCTTGTATAAAACAGGATAAAGTTTTCAAGATGATTATAAACAGTGGGAGCAATGATAATTTAGTATCTATAGAAATGGTGGAGAAGCTGGAGATGGAGACATATGCACACCCAAGTCCATATAAAGTATCGTGGTTGCAGAAAGGTCATCAAGTAATGGTAATTCAACAATGAAAAGTTGAATTTAAAATAGGAGGCTATAAAAATGAGATTTTGTGTGATGCAATTCCCATAGATGTTTGTCATATTTTGTTGGGGATACCATGGTAGTTTGATAGGAATGTCATTCATGATGGGAGGAAGAATACTTATACTTTGAAAAAAAATGGTAGAACCCACATGTTACTGCCAATGGAAGAGAAGAAAGAAAAGGAAGAAGCCAACACAAGAATACTTCTCATGAGTGGGAAGGAACTCTTGAAGGAAATCAAGAAAGATCAAGAAATGCAATTTGTTGTAGTGAGGAAGCCGAGAGTTATCCTTACCAATACTTCCATGAATGATTTACCTTAAGAAATCCAAGAATTGTTAGAGAATTTTGCTGACATAGTAGTGGATGAGTTGCCTCACTCATTACCACCCATTAGGAGTATTAGCCACCATATCGTCTTAATTCTAGGAGCCAGTTTACCAAACAAAGAAACATATAGGTTGACACCTCGAGAGAATGAAGAGGTTAAGAATCAAGTTCAGGAGTTGCTAGATAAAGGTTTAGTTAGGGAAAGTCTAAGCCCATGTGCAGTGCCAACTGTATTAAGTTCGAAGAAGGATGGAGGATGGAGAATGTGTACAGATTCCAGAGCCATCAATAATATTACCATCAGGTATAGGTTCCCTTTACCTAGGATGGATAATTTTATGGATTGTTTGAGTGGAGAAAGTTATTTTTCAAAAATAGACTTGAAGAGTGGATATCATCATATAAGAACGAGAGAGGGATATGAATGGAAGACAACATTCAAGACAAATGAAGGTTTGCTTGAATGGCTATTCATGCCATTTGGATTGACAAATTATCCAAGTACATTTATGAGGTTGATGAATGAGGTATTGAAAGACTTCATAGGTAAATTTGTCATTGTATATCTGGATGATATATCAATTTTCAGCAAAACAAAGGAAGAACATTTAAATCACTTGACATTAGTGATGAGGAGATTGCAGCAAGAAAAGTTGTTAATAAACTTGAAGAAAAGTTCTTTTCTGAAGACAAAACTCATATATTTGGGTTTTGTGATTTCTTAAAATGAATTGAAGATGGATCTAGAGAAGGTGAGACCAATCAAAGAATGGCCATCAGCAATGAGCATATTTGAGGTGAGAAGTTTCCATGGGTTAGCAAGTTTTTATAGAAAGTTTATCAGAAATTTTAGTGGTATATGTGCACCCATAATGGACACTGTGAAAAAGAAACATAAGTCTTTTAATTGGACAAAGGAGGCTGAGAAAAGATTCAGAGTGTTGAAAAAGAAGATAACAAAACAACCAATTCTGGTTTTACCAGATTTTGGAAAAACATTTCAGGTGAGGTGCGATGCAAGTGGAATAGCCATTGGAGTAGTTTTGAGTCAAGATAATAGGCCGCTTGCTTATTTTAGTGAAAATTTGAATGACACTAAGGAGAAATATTCTACATATGACAAGGAGTTTTATGCAGTGATTCAAGATTTGAAGAAATGGAGACATTATTTAATTCCAAAAGAGTTTGTCTTGTATAGTGATAATCAAGCTTTGCAATTTATTACTAGGCAAGATAAGTTGAATCAGAGGCATGCTAAGTGGGTAGAATTCATGCAAAATTTTAATTTTGTCATCAAACATATTTATGGAAGTGCTAATAAAGTTGAATATGCTTTAAGCAGGAGGATTTTGGTTATACAGGAATTTCAAGTGAAGACCTTAGGGTTTGAGAACCTTAAGGAAATGTATCAGGAAGATCCAGATTTCAAGGAGGCTTATGAAGCATATGAAAATCCTTTGGTGAGGACAACAGTTTATGGGAAAAATATTTAATCCAGGATGGATTGTTGTTCAAAGGAATCCAATTGTGCATACCAAGATGTTCAATGAGAGATAATTTATTCAAAGAAAAACATAGTGGAGGTCTAGCCGGACATTTTGGTCATGAAAAAAAATTTGCACAGCTGAGTAGTTTGTATTATTGGCCAGGTATGAGGGTAGATGTGAATAAATTTGTAGACCGATGTAAGATTTTTCAACATGCAAAAGGGAAGAGGCAAAATACTGGTTTGTATCAACCATTGCCTATTCCAGAAAGGCCTTGGGATGCAATTAGTATGGATTTTGTATTAGGATTACCTAGAACCCAGAAGGGGAGTGATTCCATATTTGTTGTGGTCGATAGATTCTATAAGATGGCACATTTCATAACACACCAAAAAACAAAATAATGCTACACATATAACTAATTTTGTTTCCAGAGAAGTTGTGAGATTACATGGATTGCCCAGAAGTATAGTCTCAGACAGGGACACTAAGTTACAGGGACACTAAGTTTGTAGGACACTTTTGGAGGACTCCATGGAAGAGGTTGGGAAATAATTTATCTTTTAGTTCATCATATCACCCTTAGAAAGACAAAAATACTGAAGTGGTGAATATGAGTCTGGGAAATTTTTTAAGGAGTTTAGTCACTGAACAAGGTCGTCAGTGGGATCAGATTCTGGCACAGGAAGAATTTGCATTTAACAATTCAATTAACAGGAGCACTGGAAAAAGTCCATTTGAGATAGTATATGGAAGACAACCAAGAGGGGTTGCAGAATTGAGAGAGTTGAAACAATATGAATTCAGGAGCGTTGGAGCAGAATATTTTGCTACAGAAATGCAAAGACTTCATGATCAAGTTAGGAGGCAGATACATGATAGTAATCAAAAGTATAAGGACAGAGTTGATTAGAAAAGAAGGGAAGTTCAATTTGAAGTGGGAGATGAAGTTTTAGCTCATTTGAGAAAGGAAAGGTTTCCAAGAGGAACATATAATAAGTTGAAGATGAAGAAGATAGGACCATGCAAGATCCTTAGAAAATTTGCAACAAATTCTTATGAGATCAAGTTGCCAGACAATGTTGGGATATCACCGATATTCAACGTTGCAGACCTATATTCTTATAACAGAGATGACGCAGGAGAATTAGATGATCAGGAAGAGATTCAGTGGGAAGAACAAATGCCCACAGTAGAAAAACCTCAGATGGAGAAAATTTTGGAACAAAGAGTTGGAAGGAAAACCAGAAGAAAGATGCACCCTGAATATTTAGTGAAGTGGAAGGATCACCCAGTGGAAGATTCAAGTTGGGTAACTGAACCTGATATTTTGAAGCATGGAAAAATAGTGCAAGAGATCATGGACAGGATTCTATAAATATTTTGGCCAGAGGAGTATGATGCAGGAGCATCGCTATCAAATCAAGAAAAGCGGTGGTGGAAGCAAACTTGACACTTCATGCATTGAAATAACCAAACCGACTCTTAACCAACTTGGTAGCGGTGTGAAGATTTTTTGATTTTCTCATTAATTAAATTAGTTGTATGTAAAGTCGAGCCACTGTTTGAAATAATGGAGCGATTGTGAATCCTTACACAACTGTAAAATATTACAAGTGTAGGATATTTTCCCTGATTAGTCATTAAGTTGCATTTAATTAAGTTGAGTAGGTAACCACTAGAGTAGAAGGTGATAGAACTTAGATAGAAGGAAGAAGATTGACGAAGCTCTTGGTCCTTAGATAAGTTTTCTAATTGTAATGACTGTAAGAGATAAATGTGTAATCATGTTTTTTCTAGAATGAATAGAAAAAAAGAAGTTGATCCAATTGTACAGTGTTGATATTGTTTACAAGTTTACTGTTGTTATGAATTTTTTGGATGTATGATGTTCATGGTGAATGGATGAATTTATGAAGAATTGAATAAGTTTCATTTTTTTCTCTTCTATAAGTTATGCAAGGAGTGAATATTGAACACAAGGAGTGCATGCGAGAGAGTCTTGTTCGACTCGAAGCTTAGAAGAGATAGCATAGAACTTTTGTATGCAGAGTGTGCATATTAAGCACAAGGAGTACGTAGGCAAAGTCTTTGACTTGGAGAAATAACTCAGGTTTTTCTCGCAAGAAAGTGCTGAGGTCAGTTGCAAGGAGTGCACAGGACCATAAATTGACTAACTATTGAAGAAATCTTTCAGAAGAAGAATTTGTGAAGGTTGGGCAAGGTGAAGGGTGAAGGGTGAAGATCTATCCAAGAGAAGCCAAATTATTTCAGACTGTTGGATTTAGGAAAAGTGCATGAACTTTAAACTCCATGTATACATAGGAGGAGAGATCATCGAAGACCCGAAGGAGATCTAAACTGTCTAATCCAGAAGGATATGTGGCGATAGATTATGAACTCCAGAGTTATCACTTCGATATTTTCAGATTGAGACTTAAAACTCTCGAAGCCTGGAGAGCCAGAGGGCCAAAATAAACGTCGACCATTGGATAGTCTGAAGTAAATTATAGCCATCCAATTTAGGAGGACACATGACAAGAATCCATTCATTTTGAAGGAAATCAAAGGTTGAAAGTTGAAACTCCCGAAGTCCGAACCATGAAATAAATCACAGCCGTTGATTTAGAAGGGTTAAATCTGATCCGTAGATTTGGAACGGACAGATCTGAGCCATCCGTTTAGAAGCACCATCGAGATTGTGAGATCGACAGTTACGAAGGATTGCGGGTATGGAAAGTTCTCAAAATTTAAAAACTTGAGAGTGGGCTGCGATAGAAACCGTGGTATTGCAAATTGGACACATGGCGCTTGTTGGTGAATTGCGGGGAGAAAAGTGGATTGATCCCAAACCACTTTCGACTGTGCCTACAATTGTGTGTGGACATAACCCGAGGTCATATGTAGGAAGGAGCTAGCGCCTGAACACTAATTGCCTGGTATTGCGAAGGGAGAGATCACGAGTGTCATAAAACTTGCACCGAAAGACTGAATAGACCTGTGGTTATTTACAAGCGAGACCATTAAGGTTTCAGAGAGCTAATTCAGCTCCGAGAATTGAAGATCCTTGATCGGGAGGTCACGCATCCTAAGGAGAAGGGGGGTTGGCATCACAATGTGTTGAAGGCAATGACAGTGAAAAGGGAGAAATCAAATTCTAGCGAGAATGAGGCTACATAAACACATTTTGTGATGGTGAAAAAGGAGTATCCTTCAGATTCCAGTCAACAAGGAATACATGATTATGGATTTGATCCTGAGAACTATTCTATTAGCACCTTGCCACATGCAGGGGATCCTTGTCACAGTTTACAAGACATTAAACTAGAAGTTAAAAATGACACCGTGGGAGTACAGGGGTCCACTAAAGGAACTAAAGGGAAAGAACCTGAGGTTATACACGATCATAATATGAGGACAAGAAGCAGAGAAATTGTTGACCACAACAAGTTTAGCACAGAGTAATAAATGAAGAATATGTAGGTTGAGGTAAAAAAAAAGAGGGTCAATGAAAACCAACAAGTGCATAAACTAAAGCTTCAGGTTCAGACCTTGCAACACCATAACTAGGAATTGGGGAATCTGTACTCCAGAATGTAGAAGAAGTATCAAAGACTCCAAAAGAATCACCAGAAGACTTGCTTCTTTCTAAAGGAGATAATTTGAAGGAGTTCCTAAAGAGGATACCAACACATACAATTATCTCCCAGATGGCCTCCAACAACGCTCATGGACACTACTGATCGATACAAAAATTAGTTCTGTCACTCCTAGTAATTGTTTTTCAAAGTTCAGTTCACTCCAACATAATATTAGTCTAGTTTTATTGCTAGCAACAATTTTTAGTTGTTTAAAGTTCAAGACTGTTTAAATTAAGGCACAATAAGTGGTCATTTGTGTTTGATATGAACCACTTATTTTGTTAAGTCAAGTTCAAAGTATACATTTCTATACTCCAACAATATTTTAGTTTAGTCAATAAGTTGTTTTCCAACTGATAGTGTAGAAGCCTCAGTTCCAGATGAACGAGAGCCTCTACAACTTGATAAATATGCAATTTTTGTATCTTTTGAGTGTTTGGTTTTTTGGGAAGAATATCAATACATCATATTGGTTGAACCTTTTCTATGCATGGATTAGATTTTTCTACCTGGGAATATAGTCTTGATGACATTGTGTTTTTGTCCAAATCTACATGTGTTTTTATCTTATCTTGAATGTAGTTTTTGATTTGTGCAAAGTACATTTCATTTACTTAAGCTATTGTATAACTTATCTTTACTAATATGCAACCTGTAGAACAACTAATGCTTTGGTGAAGATTTGTTTTTATTGCAACCTGTGGGAGTAATTGTGTTTAGATACATGTTTAGTGTCCCAAAATACCATTTTGAGACTTAAAATTCTTGCAACATATAATTCATTGAGTTGTTTGTTGTTTCCTTTTTTTTTTTACCTATATTATCTCACTAGTCTATCATTTGTGTGCCACCAGCCAAGGAGGACCCTCATCCATATCAATTTTACACACCACCACCATGTTCTTTTCTTGGTAAAACAACCCTCCAAATGACCAACAAACTTAATTAATAAAAAAACCAACTATTCCAAAACTTGAGGTGGCCTAGCTCTGCCCTTTAGTAGTCAAGTGCAGAATTTAGGACCAACATCTTCTGGCGCCATTGCCGGGGAACAGAGTAATGAAATATATTTCCATAGGAGAATTCCAATGAATATATCTGACCTTTGATGGTGAAAAAAGATCATACACTTTTAGACTTCGATATTTCACCCGGCAACTCCACTGAGTAAACTTCACAAAATAAATAACAGCTCCTAGGAAAGGGCTCAAGAGATAAAAATCTGAGCACGTCAAAGCCGCTAAGGCTCATCCTAGCCCTTAGAAGGACACAATAGTCTCTGAGCTTGAGAGACAACTAAGAAAATCCACCTTATCTCAGAGATATACCTCATCCCTCAAGGGTAAAGCTACACCTAAAGAGTCTACTTTTCTCCATTATCACAAGAAACTTGAATTTGCTAGCCCTGAGAATCACATTTCCAAGGAACCTCAGATATCTTCAACCCCTGCCTCTACTTCATCATCTAGTCCACCTATATCTCCAATCAAACCTCATATTCATATTTCCCAAACAATGGTTGTTAATAGGATGGATGCCATAATTGTTGCTCCCTATTTTCTCCTGTAGGATTACATGGACAATGATGCACTCCCAACCACAAATTATATGAAATATTTTCCAATATATAATGGGGAGGGGATTCCACAACTGAGGAACATCTGGTAGCCTTCTACAAATTTTCATACAACTTCAACATTGACTATGCAGATGTGTGGATGAGGTTGTTTGTACAGATCCTGGATGGGGAAGTAAGGAAATGGTTTCGGGATCTCCCTCCAACCTCCATTATAAATATTGATGTGCTAGATGAAGCTTTCATAAATAAATGGGGATATAGAAGAGATTATCTATATTACATCACTAAGTTTGGGGCCCTTAAGAGAAAGAATGGTGAGTCTATTTCAGACTTCACCAAGAGATTCAATAAGATGTATGGTAGAATCCTAGATGAGATCAAACCAACTGAAGACTTTGCCAAGATCACTTATTCCAATGCATTTGATGCAAAATTGTCCCTTCTGTTGAGGAAGAGAAGATCCACCACCTTGATATCCATGAAAGAAGCAACCAATGAGGTTAATTCCAACATATTAGCATCAGAAAGGTTAAAGACTAGATCTGATAAAGATAAGAAAATACAGAGGGAGGATTCCCCTGCCTCCTCTAATCCAACCACATCTGATCCTAAACCTGATGAAATGACCACAAATTTGAAGGATTTGACATCTGAAATAGATAAGCTAAAATGGGAATCTAAGTAGCCAAACTAAGCTTTTCAAGGGGATGGGAACATAAATCCAAACCAGTTTAGGAAGCCGACTGATGTCCCTTAGATAATGTAGAGAGAGAGGAGGAATTTTGATGATAAAAGAGTAGTACCTCCTTTCCAAAACCATCATATTGAGGAAATGGATGTAGATAGTGATGTTGTAGATGATGTTGCTGTACTTTTCAATGAAACATACTTTTACACCAGTCACTTAATGCATCAAGATTATGAGGTAACACAACTGTCAAATTAGTTTGATATTAAGATAGGGGAAGAGGGAGTTATTCAAGGCCAACCCCAAAATAAATATGATTTGATGCCTAGAAAAGGCACTCCCAAAGCCACCACCTCTGATAAAAACAAAAAAACAGAGGTTCTTACAAAGCCTAATCCAAGCAAGGGTGCATTGACCAAAGCTCACAAGCCTCCTCCATCTAAACCTATTGTCCCTGAAGTGAAGGAAGATGAAAAGCCACAAACATATTTCAACCTAGAGCATGAGTTAAGCAAGATCAAGATCCCTATACCTCTGTCAGAATTGTTGAAAAATGATCCTTTCAAAAAATCTATTATGTAACTTGTGATGTAATTAGTCTGCAAGATGAAAACCCAACCATTACTGCGGGCCCACACATTGAGGATGGATATGATGCTTCTCCACCTTTCTACATATCTTTAAATTTCCATGACAAGATCCTACATAACAGTCTCATGGAATGATGTGCCTCACACAATGTCATGCCTAAGGTTGTTGTGGAGGAATTAGGTCTAGAGATCACCAAGTCCTACCAAGACCTTTACTCCTTTGACTCCAAAAAAGTCAAATGTTTGGGATTAATAAAAGATCTAGTGGTTTCTTTGGAACAATTACCCATGAAGATTGTAGTGATGGACATCGTTGTGGCTGAAATTACCCCCAAGTTTGGTATGCTTTTGTCTTGAATGTGGGACAAGAAGGTTGGGGGATCATTACAAATGGACCTCACATATGCTACCATCCCTGTTTTCAGAGGAGAACATAGGAGGATATACAGGGAGGTCAGATTGGTGTATATCGTCAGTGACCATCAAAATCCAGACAACCATACAATTTATGTTGTTGAGGATGAGATCAGGTCATCTGTTTTCCATTTAAATGATGATGAACCAGAAATAACAGTCTGCAAGTGCAAAAATCAGTCACTGAGAATCAACAAAACAAAGCATGGAAGATGTATTTGTTGGATTACTGAGAGGGGGGGTGAATCAGTAATAACGTAATTATAATCCTTTTTCTTCAAATGTTATATCAATGTAGAATTATTATCCAATAATGAGCAGTAATAAATAAACAATCACACACATACACAGTACACCAGTGTTTTACGTGGAAACCCAAATCGTGAGAAAACCACGGAATGGTTTTTCTTATATGTCTTGAAGAATTACATTCATTGGAAGCACCAACTTCCTTTGTTTTCCAGCTGCAACTGGAAGGAGGCTCCAACCCTTTAGTTTCTCAGGCTACAACCTGAGGGAAGCTCCAACTCCCCAAATCTCTGGCTACAACTAGAAGGAGGCTACAACCCCCAATGTTCTCTGGCTACAACTGGAAGGTGGCTACAACCACCTGTCCTTGCCTCATCCTGCCACCCTGAAGTAGAAGTAGAATGATGGAACCACTGTCACACTATCACTGTGAGATATACCGCTGTAAACCTGTACCAATAAATCTGAACCATGCATGAACCATGCATCAACCTATACCTCAACCTCTAATCAACCTGTACCATAAACAAGTGCATCAACCATGCATCAACCTGTACCTCAACCTGTAATCAACTTGTACCATAAACAAGTGCATCAACCATGCACCAACCTGTAATCAACCTGTACCATAAACAAGTGCATCCAACCATGTACCAAGAATGTACCAATCATGTGTCAACTACTCATCAACTATGACTCATCAATATGTACCAACATCATCAACTATACACCTCATGTATGTGTCAACTCATCAACTACTTGTCTCAACCATGTACTCAACATGTACCTCAACGAAAAGTCCTCATCAATTTCATCATCCAAATCTGATTTGTATCTCTGTAATAGACCTGGTGTATATTATCACATTCCTACAAACCTTCCTTAACTTTAAAAACAAGAGACTAGC
>JASDQU011245523.1:25961-51619 GCA_032191745.1 Picea mariana | reverse complement strand
TAGCACCTTGGATTCTTCCCTCTATGTTCTTACTGTGCACCCCTAGTATGTCTTAATGTTTTTGTTGTGCATCTTATGCCTATGGTCGTATATTGTTGTAGTTATTCATTGTGTGCCTTCCGTCTTCTTGTGATAAACATCGTGGTTGCGTCTTGTTGGTTGTCGAGTGGCGACGTAGATTCAAGTGTGTTTGTTACTTGTACATGTGCGCACACACCTTAAACAAAAAAAAAAACTTTTGCACCTGTTCTCAGAGTGGTTGTCGTAACAAGGAGGACGTTACAGTATAATCCAACCGATTTCAACAATTTTTCTCCTACTCCTTGCAACATTCATCCATAGATGACATGTATCTCTCTTTTGAGTCATGACATTTTAGATGATCCCCAAAAATTCTTTGATGTTGTCGGGAAAACTGAATGGGAAGCTGACATGAAAGAGGAGTATTCTTCCTTGATGAAGAATCCAACATGGAATATCGTTCCTTTTCCTAAGGTACGAAAACTAGTTTTCTACAAATGGGTCTATAGAACCAAATATCTTGCAGATGGTTTTGTTGACAAACATAAGGAATGACTAGTGGCCAAGGGATTTTGACAAGTTGAAGGGATTGATTATTATGAGACTTTTTCCCCTATTTCCAAGATGAATTTCATATGTATTAGGCTTTCTCTTGTTGCATCTCATGTCTGGATGTGAAGAGTATTTTTTTGAATGGGGATTCACAAGAGGAAATCTAGATGGATAAACCTCTTAATATTTTGTCAAACTCTTCTCTTGTATGCAGGATTTGATGTTCATTGTATGGTCTCAAGCAAGCTCCCCAATCTTGGTATGAGAAAATAGACGGTTTTCTTATCACTTTAGGTTCCAACATTGTCATTTTGATCTTAATGTTTACACTAGAAGATAGGGCATTGATCTCCTGATTTTGGTTTTGTATCTGGATGAATTATCTATCACAAGGAGTTCTTCATTATTGATTTATAATGTTCAAAAAGCATTGATGGAATAGATTGATATGATAGATCTTGGTCTCCTGCACTATTTTATTAGTTTGCAAGTTTCATAAGGAATCTTTATTTTTCAACAGAAGTATGCCCTTGACTTACTTCATCACTTTGGCATTGTTGATTGTAAGTTGGCACCTACTCCATTCCAGGTGTGACTCTTTCTACCATCTTCTCTTCAACACGAACCAATTTGTCATTGTATCAACAAATCGTTGGGAGTCTATTGTATTTGACTCATACACATCTTTACATCTACTTTTTAGTTGGGCTTGTATCTCGGTTCTCTTAGGATCCTCATTAGAGTCATTGGAAGGAATCTAAGTGCATTCTCAAGTATATTTGAGCCTCTGCCAAGTTTGGTATTCAATACACATCGGGTGCTTCTCAACTTGAGGGTTTCATTAATTCTAATTGGGTTAGTTCTATTGATGATCAGAAGTCCACTTCAGGATTTTTTTATCCCCTTGGGTATGCTCCTATTGCTTGGTATTGTAAAATTAAATCAACAATTGCATTATCATTTATAGAGGTTGAGTATTTGATGTTGTTCTTGCTAGTCAAGAAGCCCTTTGGCTTCAAAAACTATTGACAGATTTTGGCATTTCATAGGATCATTCCACTACTCTTTGGTGTGATAATCAGAGTGTCATTTACATCTCTCACAATTCAGGTGAGCATCAAAGGACAAATTCTATTGAGATTCAAATGCACTTCATTCAGCATCTCATCCATGATGTTTTTCTTTACTTAGAGCACGTGCCTACTAAAGAGTAAGTTACTGACATATTCACTGAACCTTTGGCATCCCCTTGTTTTCTTCAATTATGATCGATGCTTGGGGTGAAGGAAGTTGTCCTTGGGGGGTCATCTTGAGTCCTCCCACCTTCACATTTTTTTTGTATTATCTTTTTGGGAGGATTTTTTTCCTACGGGTTTTTCTTCTTTTCTCCAATTATGCTAGTTTGTACATGGGTACCTTATTAGGCCTTGTTGTTCGGACCCATCCTTATGCTTCTTTTTTCCTCCCTATGTTTCACTTATGGGAGGGTGTTAGTGTGTTTGTTTAAACTGGTGTGTTTGTTAAAACCGTACCTATTTCTAAACACATGACAACTTGTGTGATAAGCTCACATAGATTCTCTGTTTAACTTCCTAACTAAACTTAGTTATTTGTTGGGCCTCCTCAATCATATGTATTGAGGACTCTCTCATGTACTATGATCAAGTGGAGATCAATAGATAAGCCCTTCTCCTTTAGGAGGTTTGGTTTTCCAGTACTTGGCATACATGTAGATTTCATTAGCTCATTAACTACTCCATTCACCAATCTCTAAATAAAAACTATTTGCATGTCTCAAAAACATGTGAAAAACTAAAACTTTTCTAAGGTGGTGAGCTAGAAACTAATAAGTCAGTGAATTGTGTCTCATGTTTCCCAACCCAAATCCAAGTCTCTTGATTTTCTCAATGATAACATAAGTCTCTTTTATTACTCAAAATGGAATTTTCATTTCATCAATGCAAATATTTTTTCATGTTCATGATTTCGATGAAGTTATTGTTGGACTCCCCTGTGTTTGAGTATAATATCCTATTCGATTTACTGATTATTTAGAATAATCCCTTTTATGATAGTGTTTCCCAATTTACTTCATGAGACCTTAGGATGGCGAACATCCATTTGAATGGTTTGAAATCAATTTCCAATTCCATTTACTTATTATCTCAAACAACCCTTCATATTCTTGATTTTCCCAAATTATATCTTAAAGCTCTAGGATTCGACATCACCATTTGAATTATTTCAATTCTTTTTTACAAAGTATAAAGTTGGAATAAGATAATTGGAAATCTTGTTTCCGCTATATTCCTATATTCATATGGTCTTTGTTACTCCATTTTAAGTCCTCTTAAGTACATTGTTTTGTATAATATGGTCATAGCTATGTTCTTTAATATCTTACTTTGATTCTTTAAATATTTTTTTTGTGTTCCTTAAAAAATAATAGCATTGCCATATAGTTTTAAATATTCTAAGTCAACACACTTAGAATAATTTGCCTATATTTCAACACCCACTCCCAACTTAAAATTTATTTTTAGCCACCTATGAAAAAACATTGTTGTTTCCTCCTAATAAGCAAAATTGCATCTTATTCCTCATCTCACCCATCCCCAAAATGAATACGCTTAGGGTAAATTGCATCTTATTCCTCATCTCACCCATCCCCAAAATGAATACGCTTAGGGTCATTGGATATTAATAGAATTGTGTACCTTTTAAGAACATTACACATTAGGATGACATCATAGATCCTCCCTTTCAAATATTGTCTCAAGTTAGAGTCCCATTTCAAGATAATTATAATAAAATAGAATAATTTTGAGACATTAACATGTGTTCCATAGTTTGTTAAATACTATGTCTTGTTTTTCTCGGTGATTATCTACCAATTAATTATAATCATATTTGACAAAGAATCCCCTTGCTTTTTCTTTCCCATTTTAATATGTTTGTATTTTTTTTACTATTATTTGTATCTTTTGAAATTATATTCACAATTGGTCTTTTGTTTAGTAAGGCTATTATAATTGGAATATAGTAAGGCTATGAAGTTAGAAATTGGAGCTATTATAATTGGAATATAGTAAGGATATGAAGTTAAAAAATGAGGTTGATTAGTTTCGATTTTACAAAAATTATAAACATAACTCATCCTCATCCTAAATAGTACTCCCAACCTCCCAAAAAAATCACTTATCTCACACCTTGAAATTCTTAGAAACTCTTTTCAAAAACAAAAGTATCTCCTTTTTCAACCTATTCCAAATATAAACTCTCCGTAAAAAAACCACTTATCTCCCATCTTGAAATTCCTCTAAATCTCCCAAAAAAAAATCACTTATCTCTCATCTTGAAATTCCTAGAAACTGTTTTTGAAAAACAAACTTATCTTCTTTTTTTCAACATCTTCCAAATATAAACTCTATTGCAAAATAATATAGTTTTGGAGATGTCCTTCAATGAGATGTTAGATGCATACTTCTCTTCAATATTTAGGTCGAGAATGTTGATGTCTCTGTATGCCATGCCAATTTACTTGTTAGTGTGATTAATAAGTATAAAATTTTGTCATTCAATAAAAGTTATGTCTTTTTATGCCATCTCCAATTTACTTGTTAATTGGATTATTAAGTACAAAATTTTTTAATTCAATAAAAATTATGGATTTGCATTGAAATTATGTTGACCTATCTTTATGTCATCTCCAATTTACTAGTATAATTATTAATTTTGTTAGTATGATTATTAAATATGAAATTTTGTCATTCAATAAAAGTTATGAATTGAAATTATGATTAAGTATATTATAAATATATTTTTAATTATATATAAATTTCTTTGAAGGTATTGAATTGTTCTCTATAATTTGTTAATTTAAACATAATAAAAACGGTATTATAAACACGGTTATTTCAACATAATTTACTAGTCACTATGTCAAAGTACACTACTTATGTTAAATAAATTACCAAGAATTCTCTTTAATAATTTTGCAAGGCAATGAAGTAGCTTGGTGAATAGACTCGTTTTCAATATAGTTTGTGTAATTCTATTAATAAACAAAGATTACAAAGTTAGTGATTATAATGATTTTTATTAATTTACTAGTCACTATGTCAAAGTACACTACTTATGTTAAATAAATTACCAAGAATTCTCTTTAATAATTTTGCAAGGCAATGAAGTAGCTTGGTGAATAGACTCGTTTTCAATATAGTTTGTGTAATTCTATTAATAAACAAAGATTACAAAGTTAGTGATTATAATGATTTTTATTAATTTTTAATAAAATTAAAATTGTGTTAATAAATAAAAGATATAAAAAAATTAATAAAATTAAACTTGTATTAACAAAATATAAATAAAAATAATTTTGAAATTGTAATATAGTATGAAATTATTAAAAAAATAATAAAAAAAGATTATGAAATAAAAATGAAAAGATATAAACATGAAGTAATGTTATCTTTTTAGGATGTTTAAGGTCTTTCCTCAAATGTTATTCATAGTTCCAACATTTGAGCTATCAAATTGAGTGTTTTCACTTTACAAGTAAAAAAATGGGTAGGGTTAAGTGGGGTACCACCTCAAAGATGGGTGTGGTTAAGTGAGGTACCACCTCAAAGATTTAATAATTGGTTAGGAGAAGAGTATGCTTCTTTTATAATTCTTTTTCATTAAACATGATTCATGAATTAATTGATAGTTCTTTTAGAGTAAAGGTCATGTTACTATAGCTTGGTGTCATGTCCATAACACCATAAACATCAACCAGGGTCCTTATGCCTGAAGCTAAGTTGTCAAGTATTTGAGGTTGATGACATTATTTTCTACTCTCCTCCCATTATCTTCAAGTAATTTTTCGCACTTTAACATTTTGGGCCTTAAAACTAAATAACATCTCTATTTTGTCACATACTTCTTGGGAGGTATTCAACAAATCTAAATCCATGTATTAGATAATCCCACTCCAATGATACTCATGGACTTGCTACATTTAACTTTCCATTTTGCTAATGAATCATAATCTACAAGCCTCGAATCTTTCTCATCTATATTCCCTAAGCCATTCTCAATCAGATAAAGTTGCATCTTCACTTTGTAGGTACAAAATCATTCCCTTGCAAATTTTCCATGACCTTATCTAATGGGGAAAGAGTCATTGTAACCTTGTCCTCTTGGTCAAATGAACAACATAGAAAATAACAAAAACAAAAACAAAAACAACCCATAACTCAACAATCATTTTAAAATTCAATATTGTACCAACAAGAACCAGAAGGAAGATAGAAAGAAAAATTATAACCTTGATTCATTAAAAAAATCCTCTTTTCATATATTATTGAAATAAGGTATTGGCCCTTACAGAAAATTTAACATAAAATAACCACTTTAGCATTAAATATATGATAGCACTTAACTAACTCATAACCATATGGAAAAATGGCACATAATAGGCATTTCTTACATTATAAATATGCTACCACTTAATTAAATCATAGCCATATGAAAATTTGGCAGAAAAGAACCACTTCAACATTATAAATGTGTTGCACTTAATTAACTCATAATTTTAAATTTGGTGGCATGTAAGTAACCGAATTGATAAACATAGATTAATATATAAAAATTGATCTATACTCAATGGAATTAAAACTACAACCTTCTAATCATAAAATTTTCACTCATAATTATCAAAATTGTACCACCTCCAAACTTAAATAGATAAGACTTAACCTCAATGGTGAACGTAGAAGCAACCTAGGCCCACCCAGATTAGGAAATGTCTTAAACCACCAAGGGAACATTATTAAATTTTAACACTATCTTATGCAAGATGAACAAATAATGAGGTCAAATTTGAATCCCACCCCCTACATATCAAGAAATCCCTTAAATATAGTTTAAAAAAAAATCATATTTGAAGGAGATTCAAAGCTGGCCATATGATACTTTATGATTGGGTCATTGCACGCATTGATCGATAATCACACCTCTTTGTTTCTCAAAATAGTCATGAACCTTGAGACCTTAAATGGTAAAAATCTATGGGAACCTCAGCTTGAGTGTTGCTTATGTGTTGTGGAGGTCCTAACCTTGCAGGGTAGGATAGGCAGGTATTCGTTTTTATTTTTTCTAATTGATTTTCGTATGTTGCATCCAACTGCATGATGTGTTAGTGTGATAGGTCATTATGTTTATTGATGCGTGATTTCCATGTGTTGTGTTCTCCTTTGTGTTGCGATGTTTGAATGTGTTGTCGTTATTACTTCCTACACACAAAAAGAAAAAAAAAATGCACCTGTTATGCAAGGCTTGTGGTCATAACGAAGGGGTTCGTTACCACTTCAAAAAGACACATTCCATATTTATCAAAGAATCTGTGAACATGTGTAGAATTGAGTCTCTAGGTGGTCAGTAAGAAGGAGGCTCAAGACAAGTATCATAAGTCCTAGGAAAAATAAAAGAAGTCATGAAAAGGGAATGGGATGTCATTCCTGGGATGTGAATTGATAGCTCGACAAGGCTATACACTAAACTTACTTGACATGGTTATTTTTCTAATATTACACACAACAAGATGTGACTCAAAATTCTCGAAGAGGCCACATAGGCAACCCCTTGGATTCCAAACTCAACTTGGGGGTGACAGAGGTTAACAGAGACTCTAGTCTAAGGTTGGGAAGAAAAAATTCTTCAACATGTGGTTTCCCCAAGTTCTGGGTTTTACTTCTTTGTTATGAATATGTTAATCTGAATGTTTACTATGTTTTATTATGCCTTAGTGTGGCCAAAATCATTGGTTATAAAGCATAAATAACTTGTAATAGTATTAAATTTAAGTGCTTGTTATGAGAAGATAGATGCATATCATAAGTTTCATCAATAAAAACTGTGAAAGAAAATCAATAGTTATTATGATTTTAGATCTACTAACAAAATTATATTACTAATAGCAAATCAATAAAACTCATAGGTAAAAACCTAGTTACTAAAATTGAGATTGTATTCGCATAAGAAACCTGTATTGAAGAGACAAAATTTCAACAAGATACAAAGTATAAAATTAAAAGGGAATCATTACATATTAAACAAAGTTCAACAAGATACAATATATATATTTTGAAAGGGAATCCTTACATATGAAATAGAGATCAACAAGATACACTGTATATTTTAGAAAAGGAATCATTATAGATTAAACAAAGTTTAACGAGATACATAACAGAGTACATAACATTAGAGAAATGTAAAATGCCTAGACAACACTCTTAATAACATCCAATAAAGTAGAATGTTGTACGAATTTATTTAGACAACAAAAGTTATACATGCAAATAGAGATGACCTTACCATGGACGTACATAACGCTCGTGTATCTCCTTCCATCACTTTTGAACTGCACCCAAGTGTACAGGGTTGTTGAATAGCTCATGGGTAATGTAATTCACTGCACAATTACAGAATATTAAACTAAAGAACGTTACTACTATGTGTAAACACCGCAATTGTTTTAACAGGAGTCTTAGCTAAGTTCAAAACAAATAAACAATTGAAAAGGTTTTAATCATAGACCAGAAACGAGAGCAATAAAACAAAGAAAATATAAACCTATAGTAAACATGTTACTGTAACTCGGACCACAAATTTCATAGAATAATTGGGTTCATCCAAGGGAAAAATCGTTCGAACCATAGGCTAACCAGAAGCGAACGGCGACCAAAATACAAATTAACAAACACAAAATTATATAATAGACATCATAGAAAATTTTAGGGGAGAAAAATTTGGCTCATGGAAGAAATTAGGACGTATGAAATTTTGGTTGGACCAATTATTACAATAGAGAGATTTCGAGGGATTTGAATATAAATAGCCCAAATTTACTTTTTTTAAATTATATAAAAACCCTTCGCCCATGGTTCATGGTTCTTTGTGAGAGGAGAGGAGGGAAATCCATTTTAGCCTTGTCAAATTCGAATTTGATCCACCCTTAACCCTAATTTTCTAATAATTGGAATTTTTTTTTGGAGGTATTTACCCTATTTTCCGGAAACGAGAATGAGGCTTTTCGCCTTATTTTATGGGAATTAAAATTTTTGGTGCATTTCTCCTGACCCTAGTTCTGGTTCGAAGTCCCTACCTTTCACTTCCTTTTCTTTAAATTCTCAATATTTATTTTTAATCATTGTGAAAAAGAGGGTTGTGTGAACGGTTCTCTCACAGAGATGACTGTAATGTGTTGCCACACATCCAAATAATGGCAAAGATGCACTCTGATATTGTATCAAAGAGAGGCTAGAAAAGACAAGCAGCTTCTATTAAAACTAGTTCGTATGTGGAGCAAATGCTCAGAGGTAGTGAAATTCCATATGCAGAGTCCGATGAAGATGAGGATTTCCAAGTGCATGATCAAAAGGTGTGGGGTATTTTGTTTCATGCAGTTTGCATATTTAAATAGTTTGAATAAAAATTTCTTTTGAATTTTATATGCCATTTGATTTGGGCCTTGGCAGATGGATTCACAAAAGTCCCCAAAGGAAATAAAGAACACAGGTTTAGAATTAAGTTCTTGCAGATTTATCTTGTTAATTTTCTCGAAGATGGATCAAAGTTTTGGAATCTGAATAAGTTTAGTAATAACATTGTGCTAATGCAGTGCACCTTTTGTTTGTAGGAACCAAAGCCGTGGAAGAAGAATTAACGAATGCTCTTGATTTTTCATGTTGTCATGTTCCAGATGCAAAGAGCTTTCTAGTTCAGAGCAAGAGTTTCATCTTTGATGGATCTAAGGTTGAATTTTTCATGTTATTTAAGATTACTATGTATTTCAAACTCTTTGTTTGGTCTTCTTTAATATAAATGTGACAAACTTGTACAACCAGGTCTCAACTGGGAAGCCTTTATTGTAACTTGTTGCAGTTGACTATAAATATGACAAACTTGTACAACCAGGTCCCAACTGGGAAGCCTTTATTGTAACTTGTTGCAGTTGACTGGTTTGAAGGTGTGAAACAGATGGACCACCTTGTTAGATGGAAGGGTTGTGCAACACAGGTAAATATCGTTTTATTCTTGTAACCTACAAACAATATCACAAACAATGTTGAAAGAAATAACAATTATGTTTTTATTGATTATTTCAAGACTTAATTACCAGTTTCTCCATTTAAAAAATGGAAAATCGAAACTTATTGGGAAGGAACTATGTTCTTCAAAAAGCTTGAGTAGATTGAATTCTTAGTGTCAACTTAATTTTTATTCTAATTAAGTTCGTTTTTTAAATAATTCATTAGATTGCATAGTGTGTAATAAAGATGCCCAGCATATTTAACTATTTAATTTTCACTTACTTTGTTGATTAAGTAATCATCTGTAAGAATATGATCTTGTGTTGCTTACTTTTTTATTTAGTTAAGAACATTCAAATATGTTATACGGATTAAAGTGATTTAACCTGTAGTAGTAGGCGGATATCACCTTGATCAATGTTTTAGTACATGTGATAAGTTTTAGTATATTGATGTTTATTACCTTTCAAAGGCAGTTGAACATTGAAGGAGGATGAACCACAAAATATTAGTCAAAGGCAGTTGAACATTGAAGGAGGATGAACCACAAAATATTAGCTTGTTTTGTAGTAGCTTTTAGAGGTTTTCAATGTTGGGATAATAAAATTGAGACATGTAATCATTGAAATAAAGTATCATTAAATAATATTTTTCAAAGTTAAATAAAAATTAGAAATATATTATTAGTGTAAAATAGTTGATCTAATATGAAGTGCAATTGAATGTTTTTCAAATATAAATATCTCCACTTTAGATATTGTTATTAAAAGAAAGATCATCGTTGAAATAGAGTATCACTAATAACATTTTTTGAAAATAAATAGAAAGTTGAAATAGAGTATCATTAAAAAGCATTTTTCAAAGTTAAATAGAAAGTAGAAATAGAGTATCAATGCTAAATAGTTGATTTGAAATGAACATTTTCCAAATATAAATATCTCCATTATAGACACATAGAGATCATCCATGAAATAGAGTATCACTAAATAACATTTTTCAAAGCTAAATAGAAAGTAGAAATAGAATATCAATGTCAAAGCTAAATAAAAAGTAGAAATAGAATATCAATGTAAAATAGTTGATCTAAAATGAACTAAAATTGAACTATTTCCAAATGTAAATATATCCACTATAGACATTGTTATTGAAAGAAAAATCATTTATTTATACTTTACAAACTTAACAAGTTATCTAGCCAGAGAATTTTTTTTTTTTGTAAGAGTATGATATATTAAGTTCCTTCAAAAGACTGGTGAAAGATCCAGTTTACATCCATAGATAGTTTGGCCTGACTGGACTGCCCCAACAGAGGGGAAACCAGTCCAGTCAGCCTTGAAAGTTTGCTAAACAGTGTTGAGACTAAACAGGTAATAAGTCTAAGTATGCTATCAAAAATAACTAGCTAGGATAAGCAAAAATTGCCTTGAGACACAGTTAGACACCTGGTCCCATTAAGAAAGAGAGTCCAGAATCCCAGAGCATGGCGGAGATAGCCCTGTCCGTCGCTCGCTCGTCCACTGGTGCCTCCGTCTGTAGTTGCTGGCTTGTTGACGCAATGCATGCCATCCCCGTGCTGACTGCTCACTGCTCTATGGTGTTACCAGGTTGAGTCACTGGATGGGGCACTCCCGCTAAAGATATGTCACCCAGGTGTGAGGGAGAGGGCGCTCTCATGGAAGCCATGAGATGGAGGAGCGTCATCACCTTGGCATTGGTGGTATTCAATCGGAAGTGGAGGTCAGCTATCTTGTTTCTTAATTCGAACACCAAGTCATATATGTGATCCAGATTATCCCGGACCTGCACCTCGGCACTGGAAACGGAGGCCTGTTGAGTAAAATTGCCAGGTCTGCGGAGAGGAGGGAGGTCTTCGGCAGGGTGCCGAGGAGGAATGACAGAGAGAAGGACGCCATGAAGTGGTTCGGCTGAGGCAGGGTGCGGTAGGGGGGGTGGAATGGATGACCCCGGTGCCAAAGTCCTGGTGGAAGTTCGGGAGGCAGGAGGCGAAGGGGAAGGTCTACGTGGACTCCAGGGGGAGCCTCTTCGCGGCTTCCCTCTTTCCCGTGGCATATTAGCAGGCTGAGGGATGAACAAGGCCGAGTCGCCGGAGGCGTGTAGGCTATGAAAGTAGCAGAAATGCACCAGGGAATGAGAGCACTCACCACTCCTGGTGTGGAGATAATGGATGGAGCCAAGAAAAGATAATCCCATTTGCGTAAGAGGAATGATATGAATAACACAGGATAGCCAAAGCTTACAAGCGTTTAGTGCGCGCGTACCAGCTTTAATGGCGGGTTGCATCGAGTTAATGCTGGAGTGTGTTAATGGGATCGAGCACAGGCATGTCACATGGCCGCGTGCTTGGTGGCCGAATGCCAACCACCTCCGTTTGCCCCGTGGACCTCAATATCACCCCATCCGGGGGCTAGCCAGAGAATTTTTATGTCAACCTTCAAAAATAAAAAAAATTAATGTTGCTCTCAATGGCCAAGTATTGGTGAAAAATGAGTAAAAAGGAAAAATTCAAGCACAAATTTTATATGTCAGCCAAAAATCATTCCCTTTGTCTTTGTGCATAACCAATTTTACACAAGGTTTTTAATTATAATGAGAGATGTAAATGTTTTTGGATGTTATCCTCTAATACAAGTTCAATTCCTGTAAGTGATATGTTAAGCTATATTATTGTAATGTAGGAAACCTTGTTATTGAGCAACTAAAATTATAATCTTATACATTTCTTATTCAACTCAAAATGATACATGTTTCAAATAAGTGCCTCAAAAATTTTATATTAATAGAATGAAACATGAATAGACATTACTCCACACAGGTTGAATCCTCACATGGATGCAATAGAAACCCCCAATGTGAAAACCAAGAAGATTTGTTGAAGCATATGAACTCAAAAACAAATGTTTAACTATTTATATTTTAAAAATATCTAAAAATCCTCTTCATCTTATCTTAATGGGGTCTATGTATTTGTATTTAACTATCTTTGTACTACATATCAAAAAGAATCAAGAATCTTGCAGAAAATTTCAATTCATAATTGAAAAATATTTTAAATTTTAACTTTATAATTGTACAATTTCAACATAATATTTGAAACTTTTTGTTCACAATTGCACAACTTCATAAGAATATGTTCATCTTATCCAAACTTTGTTATATAAGAGGAAAGGTTTCATAAAAATAGAAAGCATAAATAGAACATCACTGCTAAATAGAATTTCCCTTGTTATACAAGAGGAAAGGTCTCATAAAATACAAAGTAGAAATAGAGCATCACTCCAAAATAGAATTTTTCAAAATAAAAATATTGTTAATAAAAATAAAATAAAAATACATCTTCCTAAGTTTTGTACAAAAGTCTGTGAAAATAAAATAAAAGTGTATTTTCCCAAGTTTTATACAAAAATCTATGAAAATAAAATAAAAGTATATTTGCCAAGCTTTGTACATAAATCTGTTATGGAATATACTAGGAGCAATTGACTAAGATCAACTGTACCTTGTATTTCATTCAAACATTTCTCAAGAAACTTAAGAGTACAATGTATTTTAATTTTTTAGCTATAAAAGACTTGACTATGTTGGTTGTGTGAAGCAACTATTTAGTAGGTTAAACAAACATTTAATTACCAACATATCTTTTTTGAGAAGTACATATTAGCACATTTTACAATTAAGGGAAAATGATAAATTAAGGGAAAATGCCATTCATTTAGTAGATTAAGAAAACATTTAATTGCCAACATATCTTTCTTGAGAAATAGTTATTAGCACATTTTACAATTAAGGGAAAATGACATGTTATGTAAATGCAAACAATCAAAATTACATTAATTCATGTAATGATGGATCAAAACACCACCCATAGGGATACATTATAATCAACCTCCTTACATACTGATACAACAACAGTTGAGACTTTTCAGAATTATTTGATACTTTTTATGGATGATAATTTTTGTGTTAACTTTCAAGTATAATGAGAAAGGTTAGTTTACAATCTTAATTTTTGTTATAATTAAGTTAGAAATCTTGAAGTAGAATAAAAATTTTTAAATTTAGTATTTGTATTCCATTACATAACAAAAAAATTATAATTAAGATAGAAACCATTTTTCTTTTCCACTTCGAAGATTGCATTATTTCCCTACTTTTAATTCACATAACATAATTTGTTAATGTTTTTGAAAATATTTTAAATTAATATGAAAATACACCATATAAAAAGCATTTTTCTTTTGCACTTCGGGGATTGCATTATTTCCCTACTTTTAACTCGCATAATATAATTCGTTTATCTTTTTGAAAACGATAGACTTCTTTTTGAAAACGATAGACTTCACTCCATACTCATGGCATTGGAATGTCATGCTTTTTAAAAATATGTAATTTAGAAATTTCTATTTTAAAATATTTTGTCAAGATCTCGGAATGGTTAAATTGTTCAAATTTCCAATTTTTATTGTCGTGGATGCCTCTATTCTCTTCATATGTTTCTATAATCCAGTTGTAGAGAGTTTATCAAATCCTTTGACTATGACATATAAAAGTACATGGTTTCACAAGTGGAAGCTTCTATTTTCTTGAATTTCTATAAGATAACTTTTATGGCTCTCTTGAGAAGCCAAGATTTCTGAAATGAATTGAGAATAAGGTTATTAGCTTAAAGTCCCTTTTTATATTGTACTTCTAGAATAGCAATTGTGGTGAAATTATCCTAAGCTAACGATCTATTGAGGTTGTTGATAATTCATATTTTAGAAAAAAATAATAAATGGCAATGGAAATATATTGATGTGGAAATAATTTCTCAAAATGTTTTAGTACAGTGTGGAATTCAGACTTTTATTTATGAGGGATCTAATCAGATTGTTTATGTATTCTCTTTGATATATATGGTCAAGTTTTAAAAATCATATTTTGTTGGAATTGGAAGTTTGTTTTTCCTTTTCACTTAATATTTAATTTTTATTTTCAAATTATGCAATAAACTTTTGAATTTATGTGGTTTTATTTCAATATTAAAGGATAACAATTTATGAGCAGCTTCCAACTTCACCATATGGAGTTCCCAATTGATAATTAAAACCTTATTTGATATTTTTTCTTTCTCAATGTTTTGTATCTTGCATGTCATTGTGATAATAAGAACTTTTTGTATCTATTTAAATATTATGGTCATGCTATAAAATCTCTAGAAATTGAATGTCTAATTTGTAGAACATCAATAGTGCTCCAAGAATGGTAGTGGAAGAATAGATTGTATTCTTTGATTCTAAGATAAAATTGTGTATTGGATAATAGGCTTTAGAAAAAAGTCTCCAAAGTTTTAAAACCAAGTACCATAACCTTTTAGAAGTTTTTAAAAAAATTGTGAGCTCTAGCTCAAGGTCCTTTGAAAGAACATATTCAACATATCTAGAAAACAAGTAAAGTTATATGACGATGATGAATTTCCTTTAAATTAAAGGTGTTCAGGTGAGGACAAGATTTGAATTCATCAAGGAAGGAAATGCTTCTTTCAAGTATTTTATTGCTTAATTTGTATAGATTTTAAATGTGTAAGAATGAGTTTTTGTATGGAATTTGAGAACTCTCAAAGGTTAAAGTCCAAAATCAAGTGGTTCTTTCTCTGAAATTTACTCTTTATTTTCAAGTTGCTTGGTTGGGGTTATTATCAAAGAAAGGTTGATGGATATGACACAATACCTAGAGGAAATTCTTAGAAACGTTATCATAGGCAAGAAATTTTATTTGACTTGATATTCATTCTTCTTGATTTCCACAATGTCCTTTTCCTATGAAGAATGAAAATTTCTCAAAGGGAAGATGTCGTTTGTTTGTAAAATTTTATGAGAATTATTAAAGATCTTATCTATGGTGACTATTTTGATATGTGCAAAGAGGTTCATTCATAAGATAATTTTTTGGACATGTCAATTCATCGATTCCTATGGTTAAACATTTGGGATCCTTTTTTAATTTCCATGTGTATAACTACCACCTGTGTTTGCGACACTGGATGGGCACGTGATGAAGTAACACTTGACTTCACCACATTCCTATCTAATGCCTGAACAAATATGTTGGTTAATATATTCCACTTTAATAGGGTTGCTTTGAGAAACTCCATATACATGTTGATCCTTGATTTCTACTTTTGTACAAGGAGAGATAGAGCTCTATAGGACTTCTAGTTGGTAGCCCAAATGCAATTGACAATTTTATGATGAAAATCATTGCACTAATTATCTATTATCAAACACATATTAGTGTGTGCAGCTAGCATTTGTCCAAATTTGTTCCATAAACACAATATGAAACATGGTTAGGTGGTCTTGAATTATTCAAAATGTATTCTATACTAAAATTCTTTAAATTGTGTGGAGAGACTGTTTTACAAAGATAAGTCAATGTTGAAATTTCCATCAATGAATGAAAGTCTTGATAAATTTGAGAAAGGTTGTTTTCTAATTTTACATTAGGAATAATGAACATTGTTTGTGATTTACAAAGATCCATTTAAACTTGGAATTTATTCGTACTTAGAAGGATTAAAAAGAAATTGCAATGTAAAATTATGTTTCTTTTTCCAAATATGTAAAATGAATATATTACATTTGAATGAATACATTTTCCTATTATTATATATGGTTCTATAATTTATCAAAAAAAATTACAAGACCTTACAAGATTTTATAATTCATGGAAATATTCACTAAGATTTTCCAACTTTTTATAATTAAGTGAAGGATTCCCCAAGATTTTACAAGATTGTGTAAAATAGTAAAAGATTAGCCAAAACATTATATATAGATATTGTATTATTGATAAAATAGCCTTTAAATTTTCCTACATATCATGGGGATTCACCTATTTATTATACATATAAATTTATGGGGGGGTTCTTAAAATCACCCTTCTCAAGCAACCACTTTAGAAGCATCACCCCTTTCAAGGTACTAGTTAATTTTGATATTCCCATGTCTGAAGGTCAGATAGATGCAGATACTTTGTAAATGTGGTTAAATCTTCTAGAAGGTTATTTCTATGTCCACAATTTTCCCAATAGATAAATTGTCACCTTTGTCCTCCTTAAGATTGTCACCCATGTAAAATATTGGACCATGGGAAACTTATTGTGACCAAAATTTCACAGAATATGGATTATTTTAGGTCGAACCGACCTGGGATTGTTTTATGGATTCCATCAAGGAAAAATATTACCCAGTTGGAAAATTATGAAGGTTAGTACATGAGATGGAACACACTGCATCAAGAGAGGGGTCAAAAATTGTTGGAGTTCACAAATAATTTCCATACCTTACACACTAATATCAGTATCAAAGACTCTAAGAAAAATCTAATTCTGAAATAGTGTGTGGCTCTACACACTTAAATCCAAACCAAAATGGATTTTTTTCACATCTCATCACTAGGAGATGATTATTGATACGTTGTCAAAATCAGACATAAATTTACACAATAGTATAAGTGGGATTTCGGGTCTGGAAAACCACAACAACCAAAGCATGGTAAACATGTCCCTAACTCATAAAACAACCAACCTCAAGACAACATATCCAAGCTACGGGAAAATAAGGGTAATGAGAAGACGCAGGACACTGGGAAGTGATGTGACTTCCGCAATCTCTTGGCACAACACCAATAAATGTTTCTCAAAACAATCATTGACGATCAATCTCAAAGAAAACAATTTGAACCCTGACTCGGAATCTAATTAAAAAAACAATAAAAGGAGAAAGATCATTGATGCATAGCCCACTATTATTGTCATGAACACAACAATCCAACCAGAAGAACTAGAGGATTTTGAGGAGGGGGAGCACCTCTTCCATTCGCAGATGTGGGTGAAGGGGGCCCTATTGCATTTCATTGTTGATAGTGGAATCCAAAAGAACCTCATATCTACATATTTCATCAAGCAATTGGACTTTTCAACAACACCACACCAGTAGTCATGCAACATCGGGTGGCTTCACCAGGGTCAAGATCTTTGTGACATCTAATAGTGTCGCTTGTCCTATGGTATCAATCCTTTCAAGGATGAGGTATTATGTGATGTTTCCCCACTGGTAGTATGTCATGTTCTACCAGGCAAGCCATATATGTGGAAGCATAATGTTTCTTATGAGTCTTGACCCCATAGTGTCATTATTACTCTGGGGGGTCAACACTATAGGATACTAGAGGTAGTTTTGACTTTTGTCTCGAAAAAATAGTGTTGCAAGGTAATTTCTCATATAAAAACATTTAGCCTCTTCATAATCCAATCACAATTTGAAAAGAATGACAATGCAACCACTACAACCTCATCCCAATACCTTTATATCTGACAGAATAATATTAAGAATATTGTAGAAGGGCACATAGATATTGCTACTTCACCTACGTGGGTGCCTCCACATTGCCCAATCAAGCAAAGTTATGACATATCCCTTCATACTCTTCCTGATGCATCTTCACCAATAGAGTCCTTACACACTCAGGAAGATCATGCAACTAAATTGGTTGAAGAGATCCATTCCCCCAAGCAATAGGCTAACTCCAAGTACAAGCAGGACATCGTATTCCCCAAGGAAAGAAGCTCACCAAGGTTCATATTCACAAAAGATTCCCTAGGAACTTGACACAATAGAGACCATTCATTATTAAGGGGGAAGGGATCCAGGTGGATATCGGTGGCCAACCATCTACTCCATTGGTTCAAAATACAATCTTTCACCTAGGAGATGTTTCTACAGTTTTTTGGGTCCTAAACATTTGGGGCCATTTTGAGGCTCTAAACAACATTTTTTTGACTTTTGGGGGGTGAGGGGTTGCCAACAATATTCTTTAACCCTTGACATAATTTGTACTTCTTAGTTAGACCTTTTTGACGAGGTATAGAACACTTAAAATGGAGATCGTATGCAAATGTTACGCCCTCGAGAAGCTGACATTGTTTGAGTTACTTCACACACACATAGGATTTATTTTTCCTAAGTTTTTTATTTGTTTATTAGTCATAATTAGTCATTATCCAGTCTCCTATATTTTAGGAGAGAATATTCCACCTGGAGAATATTCTCTTTCAGTTTACACTTCAGTTTGACTAGTTGAGTTGAGTTTAGATGTTGCATTGGGATCATCACCATTCAACATTGGGATCATCACCATGCTAATTCAACCTTGCCTTGGTATCATCACCAAAGTGGAACATTAGCCTTGATTCCTTGATTTAAATACTCATTACTTTATGTTTAGTCAGTTAACTGAAGACTAGTTGACTAGTTAACTCAACTAGGTGGCAGTTCACTCCCGTAACTGTATGAGAGACTAGAATAGGTGGAATTTCACTCCCGTAACTGTTGGTGTGTGTCTATATCACTCTAGACCACCACTATGGTGACTTGGTTCACCTCAAGTCAAACTCATTGAGTTATACAAAGTATATCATGTGTAAATTATTCATTTTTCACAACGGTTAATGAGAATTCTTTCCATTCTTTCTCTCATTCTTCTTCTTTTTTCAATTCTCTCTACAAATGTGTGCATCGATGTTTATCTAGATATATTCTATGCAGGTAAACACATTTACATGGTATCAGGGCTGATGGAGTGCTAGGAAAAATCTACACCAAAAATTTTTGCAGGTACAAAAGATTGGAGACAGCGGAAAGATGGAATTCCAAAAAGAATTCATTCTTACACCTTACAAATATTTTTCATGGAAGGAGAAAATAACCATACATATCCGATGAGGGTTGTATAGGTTAACCATGAATACAGATACAAAACCGACATCAGCCATAGAAAAATCCAAGTACTTAAATCGCATGGATGAGGCACTCAGAAAAATTTGCAGTCTTATTTCTCCCAATCTCCTTTTTCATATATCTTCCTGTAAGACTCCCAATGAATCCTGGACCATATTGGAAGGGCTCTATGGCAAACATGAACAGATGAGGGGACACATACTGGAGGTGGATATGCTCACATTGGATCCAAAAATCTTCGAGAATATCCAAGATTTCTTTACAAAATTCAAGGATTTATTGTCGCAACTCAAAGCTTGCGGGGTGGATAAATCTAAGGAGGAGAAACAAATGGTTCTCACCATTCTCTCCAAGATTGGTCCTGAATTCTCAGTATTCGTATCCACATTCCATACTGTCAAATTCACCTCTGGAGCCACCTGGAAGATGCCTTCTCTTGAGGACTTTATTGAATCCCTGACACAAGAGAAAACCAAGCTCATTAACATGGGTGCAACCAAAGGCCCAAGGGCGCATGCACTCACTGTGCATGATGGAAGCCACAAATATTAGAAATCTAAAGATAAATATAAGCATAAATCTCATGCACATATGAAGAGGGAAGGTTACAAAAAACCCTTCACCGATGCCTCCAGATCCAAAGGATAAAAGGGAAGAAAAGGAGAGAAATGCACATATTGTCACAAAGGATTCCATTCAGAATCTGCATGCATGAAAAATAAAATAGATCTGATGTCTCAGATACTTCAGCAAAACAACCTTGGAGATCGCAGCCCTGAGGGTGCAAAGAAGAAGAAGCCAGAAGATCTGAATTCCAAGAAAGGCAATTCTAGCCATGCGTTGATTTCCATCAACTCCTCTCCCGATGCTTGGACCGTAGATTCAGGAGCATCACATCACATGGTTTCCTTAGAAGAAGTCTATTCTTCTTTGGATGCATGCAAAGGTCCTCCTATTCTGATGGGGGACAACTCTTCTATCGAGGTCACCAGCAAAGGAAGGATTGAACTCACCAACGGAAGCTTCAATAATGTGTTGCATGTTCCCAAGCTTTCTGACAACCTTCTCTCTGTGTATCAAATGAAGAATTCTGGCACTAGAAAGAAATTTGTATTCACACCAAATTCCATGGACATATACGACATGCAAACCAACTCCAAGGTTGCTACCGATGAGGTAAATCATCAGTCTAGATTGTATACATTTTCTAAATTCATTGAACCTTATTCTGCTTTACTACTTACTCATGCTGATGAAAGTAGTAGGATATGGCACAAAAGGTTTGGACATTTGAATTTCAGATACATGCAACATATTAGCAACCACATATTGGTTGATGGTCTGCTAGACATCCATTTCTCCAAGGGAGTATGTGAGGGATGTGTTCTCAGAAAACACCCTCAAGAGAAATTCAACAAAGGAAAGTCTCAGCAAGATTCTGTACCTTTAGATCTGATCCATAGTGACCTCATGGGTCCTTTTCCACATCCATCGATCAGTAAAGCGAGGTTTGTTCTCATTTTTGTTGACGATTTCTCACATTTTACATGGATCTACTTTCTCAGGAAAAATTTTGAGGTCTTTCAACACCTCAAAGATTTCAAAGCTTTGGTTGAGACACAGTCCAGAAAGAAGATCAAAGTTCTCTAAAATGAAAACGGGGGAGAGTATATGAACCATGAGATTCATAATATTTTCCATGAGGAAGGGATTCAGTTGTAGCATGCAGTTCCCTACACTCTGCAGCAAAACAGAGTTGCCGAGTGGAAAAACAAATCTCTAAAGGAGATGGCATCTTGCATGTTGCATGCAATGCCACTACCACAGAGACTATGGGCTGAAGCACTTAACTGTGAAACATACATTAAAAATAGATCTCCTCATAGATCTGACAAGGATAAGACCCCCTATGAGGCTTGGAGCGGCCTCAAACCAGAAGTGGCCCACTTTCACATTTTTGGTTCGCGTGCATGGGTTCGAATTCCCTCTGAAAAGAGGAAGACACTTGATCCACAAAGCACTAAGTGCATTTTTGTTGGATACCCATATGGTGAGAAGGGATATCAACTTATTGATCTTTCCTTAGACCGAATCATCATTGAGCATAGTGTCCAATTCGAGGAAAGTGTCTCGCATGTACCTCAGTAGTCACATGCAAACACCTTCCCTCTTCCACCTGTCTGAGATGATGAGCATGCACATGATGACTCTTCTTTAGATGAGAGTTTTGATTCAGAGGACTCAGATGATTCAAATTCAGAGTCAGTACATTCAGATGCAGAGTCAGAGAATCCAGATGCAGTCACAGAGCCAGAGCAGAGGCCCAAGTGGGCACATACTACTCTTTAGGATACAGGGGATCTCGTTGGTGATCCAACCGATACTAGGAGGAATCGATCTGATTTCAAGGATCCTCCTATTGCACTCACTGCCACTGAACCATTGCCTTTCATGCCTCTTTTCTTGGTTCAGTATTCATATCCACAGTCTTATGGTGAGGCTATTGGAAATCCCTTTTGGGAATCAGCCATGCAGGAGGAGTACAACTCCTTCCTCAAGAACCAGACTTGGGATCTGGTTCCCCTTCCTTTTGGGAGGAAACATGTCAGATGCAGATGGGTCTACAGGACCAAGAGTGCAATGGATGGACAGATCAGAAGATACAAAACCAAGTTGGTCACCAAAGGATTTCATCATGTTCATGGTATTGACTATGATGAGACCTTCACTCCAGTAGTGAAGATGGATTCCATACGATTGGCAATTTCCATTGCGGAAGCCAAGGTATGGGAATTCCATTAGATGGAAGTGAAGAATGCATTTCTTCACAGTGATCTCTCTGAGGAGATCTACATGGAATAGCCCCAGGGATTTATGCAGGACTCATCTTTGGTTTGTCAACTGAAGAAGTCACTTTATGGCCTCAAGTAAGCTCTGAGGGCATGGTATGCCAAGATGGACTCCTACATATTGTCACAAAACTTTTCACATTGTAAATTAGACCCGAATGTATACATGCTCAGGACAGCTGATTCACTTCTACTTTTAGTTTTGTATGTCGATGATTTGTTGATCACTGGTTGCTCGACTTCAGCGATTGCTGCAATCAAGAGAATTCTTCTTGACAGGTTTTTGATGATGGACATGGGGCCACTACACTTCTTCCTTGGACTTGATATCAGTCAGGATGCATCAGGCATCAAACTATCTTAAGCCAAGTATGCATGAGATCTCCTTGAGAGATTTCACATGACAGACTACAAGTTTGCTCTGACTCCTTTCCTATCATGAGTCAAACTTGAGGATGGAAGGGAGACTCCATTGGTTGAAGGCACACTGTACAGACAGCTAGTGAGGAGCTTGTTGTATCTCACACACTCCAAACTAGACCTCTCATATGTAGTTGGTGTAGTTTCCAAGTTCATGTAGGAGTCGCATGAGCTACATTGGAAAGTTTCAAAGTGTATCCTTCGATACGTACAGAGCACCATCACCTTTGGGATTCATTATGCAGCAGACTCTACACTAGATCTCATTGGGTTTATTGATTCCGACTGGGCTGGCAATAGCATTGATCGCAAGTCCACATCGGGTAACTCACTTAGTTTTGGTTCCAGGCCTATCTGTTGGTTGAGCACACTACTGCATTTGGGTCAAATTCTGATGGCGCGTTCAACGCAATTGCCACTTTTTATTGTCGGAAGACTGACAAACCTCGAACCCCCTCAAACGTCGTTTCACATGACGTCATTTTTCCGACGACCTAGTTTTCGTCTATATTGCGACATTGCAAACATGGCAAGACCAACGTTTCAAATGTGGAAAGAGAGACGTTACAAACGTGGCAAGACCGACATTTCAAACGTGGCAAGAGAGACGTTGAAAATGTGGCAAGAGAGACGTTGCAAACGTGGCAAGACCGACGTTTCAAATGTGGCAAGTGAGACGTTGCAAATTTGGCAAGTGAGACATTTCAAACGTGGCAAGTGAGACGTTTCAGACGTGGAAAGTGAGACATTTCAGATGTGGCAAGAGAGACGTTTCAAAGGTGGCAAGACCGACATTTCAAACGTGGCAAGTGAGTCATTTCAGACGTGACAAGAGAGACGTTTCAAAGGTGGCAAGACAGACGTCCATTAGATGAAAAGTGACACTCTTGGACGTCGCAAGAACGACATCCATCAGGTGGCAACAGCGACGGCCAAGAGTTACTAGCTCCGACGTGGTTGCTATGGGAGAGAAAATCTTGGAGGTTGAAAGAGAGACGTCTTGGACGTGGCAATAGCGACGGGAAGAGAGTGAAACACGTCACAATTGCCACCTTTATGTAGGTATTTAAAAAAAAATACAATATCAATATCAAGACCTAATAGTGATTCCAAACCCAAAGGAGGAGTAAGTCATATAGGTGTCATCTAGTGATAACATACATGGAAATTTCTTCCTGCTTCATTAACATTTTCTTCAAAATTAAATTTACGACAATGAAAAGACACAACTTATTTGCATCCTTCAGTGCACACTTTAGCTTCAGTCACTTCAACATCCATGCTATCTCGCCTTTCACTCTCAAGCCATGTGGGATATTGCATCTCCATTTCATTTAAGTTCAAAGATTCATCATCATTTATGACAACAATTTATTCATAAGGATGGTCTTTGAATTCAGCCAAATGATGCAGAACAGGAGGCACACATTCACTCAACAATTCTGATACATATTTTGAGCAATATGCATCATTGACAGATTGTTGTTTGTTGTTGATGAATAGACAAATATCTTCTTCTTGAAGCTACTCTTCATCTTGTTCTTCAAGCTTTGATTCACCTTCAACATTCTGCCCAGCTAGTACCTAAGAACAAGTCATAATCATAACATCTTCTACCTGCACACTATGAACTCTAATGTAGCAGTGAGAGAAACCCATAGAAGAGCTATGAGACTACATTAAATAGATGAATGTCAAAACCCAAGCTCTAGCCAATCCCTCTAGATTAAGTGGTCAGGTTGAACAAGATACAGGTAGAAAATTACCATTTAGAAACTATGCATGAATCTATGTTGGCAAAGAAGACAACCCTATGAGAGTTTTTCCCCACTATGTAGTATAGAGCCTGCCTATTTGGACTTACAACAACTGGAGTGATTTATGGATTCAAAATGGTCAGTCGTTCGAATATGTAGGATCTTACTCCTAGCAGTGTGCAAGCCTAGGCCTCCATCATAGGGGCCTCTATTTTGTTAAGTGGCATAAGGAAATGGAGACCATTAGATAGTTCTGAGTTCATGCCTTGGATTTGGTAAGTGCATAGTCTAGTTGTGTACAGTGTGATGTATTAGATTCTTATATTGGAATGGAGTAATAAAAGACCCCCTTTTGTTTACATTGTGACTCTTATGTTCTACATGGATTATTGGTATGCAGGTAATTCTTTATTTTTTTTGTTATGATGAATATGTTGAATTGAATGTGTGTAAACGTGTTAAGTGTGTATAAGAGTTGTAGATCAATAGAATAAACTAGGAATATATATGGATATTGAGATAGAATGTTGAGACCCTTATCCTGTAACATATCTCCATATCTTTAATCTTGGCATGTGCTTCTGGTGAGACATTCCCTTAACTAGCACTGAAAATGTCAACACTAAACTACATCAACCTTTTTTGAACACTTAAGTGGACCCAAGTCTGCCAATTAGAGCCAACAATCCCTAAGGTGGCCAAACAACTCCACACCACAAAACCAGAAATTATTGTCTTGAACAAGGCCAAAACCCTCATGACATGCTCCATTGATCAAGACACACCCCAAAGTTGATTTAGTCCTATTTGATCATTGTTGAGTTGCCCAAAGCACATATATTTTGGGATGATTCTAGATTAGGATATGAAAAAAATGAGCATTATGATGAAGCCCTTAAACTCTTTTGTAAGATGAAAAGGGCTCGCATAAAGCCCGACGTAATTATCTACACATTCCAACTAGAATCGTAACATGATTATTTTGGGTCACATGTGGTTTTGAATCTTATTGTAATTACATTGCATTCCCAAAATGGAAACCCAATGCAATTATTTTTCAAACAAGTAGGTTGCACTGTTGTCATAATTACTCTTCATGCTTTAATGTAACCCTAACATTGTTACACCATTCTAGATGTCAAACCCTGGCAATTTTGTTAGCTCTAAGTTCCTTCCCAAACATGG